>JAOTOM010000846.1:0-47857 GCA_034440615.1 Ashinkailepas kermadecensis | reverse complement strand
AACGCCCTGAATTTAGAAGCACAGCAAACACCCAGGTCTCTAAATGGTTACTGGAATATAGCGCGCAAAGCTATTGAAATACGGCATCAACAACCTCCCACCACACACTTCCAACGGTCGCGGGCTGTAGTTTGCTGACTCCAGTGTCACAGTCGCCTGCACTGCCATCTGGTGGCAGAAACTCCGCGTTGTCTCCCATCAGCAACCCCGCGCGCGATCGCCGCTGCGTTTGCTCGCAATGGCGACCATGTCGCTGTGGTGTCCCCACCCTGACCTGGTGCTCCAGCATCTCCACCTCTCCGCCCCCTGCCCTGATGGTTCACCAGTTCGCTGTGATGTCCCCACCCTGACCCGGTGCGCCAGCATCTCCACCACCTCCGCTCCCTGTCCTGATGGTCAAGATACCCACCGACACTCAACGTCTGTAATGACGGCGTGGTGTACACTTTGTATGCCGCAAGACCAATGCGACTGGTTTCGTGTGAACGATGTGCTTTGTGCTCGACGAACGAGCATGTTAGCACAGCCTGCATGCAAATATACGGAGGTGAGGAATATAGATCATCCTGAGTTTGGTAGGAACGACCACAGTGAAAATTAGTCTGACAGGTAGGTGTTCCGGAAGACGTACTACTCCATGTGATCAGTTCAGTATGGGCACCGAAGTGAGATCAACACGGGAAATCCGCCTCGGTGACAGTGATGGTATTCCCGCTTTCGTGGTCATAACAAGGCGGACTCCTAAACACTGGCATCTGGTATCTGATTGCTGGATCGACATGTGTCACAGGGTACAAGTCGATGACGTGTGTGACACTAGCTCATCGTCGGGCGTCGCAAGAAGCTTGGGCTCTTACAGTACTACCGACTTCCGAACTGCAGGGGTGCTACTGCTTCCTCAATTAGTGGCTGCTGGAAGCTGAAGCCCAAGCAGCTGGCGAGCTTTGGCCGGGGGACCTCGCGGATACAGAGACAACGCGTCAATCACGTCGCCGTGGCTACTCTCGGGTCACCCGTGTCGCAACCTCCACAGGCCCCACGGAGACGGATGTTTCGAGCAGCACGCCGACAAACAACACCCGCGTCCACCGCTCAACACCCAGCCTCACCGCATCGTGTATTTGCCAGAGGCGCGCTGCTTGTCGCGCACCTGCCGCAGACCGCGAGCCGAGATGCGCTTCACCCGGCCGCCGTACAGCTTCCTCTCCCGCAGACCGGCCAGCTGTGCGTTCACCACGGTCGGAAGCGCGGACGCCGGCAGCGCCACGGCGCGGAACTCCGTCGAAACAGCGCTAACGAGCGGCACAAAGTCGGCTGCCGGCACCGCTGGTGTCGGGTACTGGAATCGCTTCCTCTTCGGCTTGTGGCAGACGCCGGCAGCGGCAGCGGGCGGGGCGAAGAGACCGGCCGGCTTGGCGGCGGCGGCCAGTTCGTTTTCGGCCGCCTCGTCGGCGGCCAGCTCATCCAGGATCTCCTGGCTGAGCTCCAGCTCCATGCGACGCTGTTTGTCCAGCTTCTGGTTGCGGTTGCGCTCCTGCTGGTGTTGAAGCCGCTGACGTCGGCTGGTATCGCGGCGTTGTCGTGTGGCGACCAGGTCCTGTACATCACCACATCACACCTGTACATCACCACACACTGTGCACACACCAGTACATCACCACACCACACCACCCTCCACCCACACTGCTGCGCTCACCCACCCCACTTCTACAGTCTCAACCACGTACACGTCGTGGGGTGACAAGTCACACACACACGTACACGTGCGTAGGAGTGACACACACACATACAGTGCGTACGGGAAGGTACAAACACGTCACACTGTGCTGTACGGGTGACAAGTCCTGTCACAACCACACATCACTCGGGCTACAACCACTAGGGTCAACATACTCATATTGGTTCGAGGTCACACTGTGTTGTCACGTGGTGACCAGATCCTATACACCACACCACACCCGTCACACTGTGCTGTCACGTGGTGACCAGATCCTGTACACCACACCGCACCCGTCACACTGTGCCGTCGCGTGGTGACCAGGTCCTGTACACCACACCACACCCGTCACACTGTGCTGTCACGTGGTGACCAGATCCTGTACACCACACCACACCCGTCACACTGTGCTGTCGCGTGGTGACCAGGTCCTATACATCACATCACACCACACCACACCCGTCACACTGTGCTGTCCCGTGGTGACCAGGTCCTGTACACCACACCACACCCGTCACACGGCGCTAAAACGGCCCAATGACGAACACTGGTCACCATCGCCCGTCACTAGTGACCAGCGATCCTGACTGGTGAGCAGTGAGCAGTGACATGAAGCTCGACAAAATCCACTTACGTTAGCCAGCTGGATATTGTAAGCAGTCAAGGACTTGAAGCAGTTGCCTCTGGTGTTAACTAAGTGAAATAGGGGTGTACCTGAAGTGGAAAAGGCCAGCGATGATCTTTCGACAACCAACCGACACCTAACTTCAGACGTAATTTGTGGTGAAAGAAAATTCCAGTGCGGTGGGAAGGCGCATAATGTAACCCGAATACTTTTCCTACCATTACATGCATGCATTTACTTCCATATGCACTGTAACATTGTTAGATATTCATGCCATTCGGCCCTCATCGTTGGAGAATGCGCCGTTGTATAACGCCAGGTGACGCGTGAATCATGCCACCACTGTCGACGGCCGGCCGGACACGTCTTAATGCATGTTAGGACTTCGGCCGATAACTGAGCCACCGACAACGACTCTGCATCCTGGCTAGATAGCTTCGGAATGCCACTGTCGACTGCAGGCAGGAAATGCTTATCAAATGTTGTGGGTTATGTTTGCGATCCGAGCCGACCAGAGAACGACTCTGAGCAGACGTGGTATGTCTGATGTCGGAGAGACGGCGCGGAGTTCAGAGCGAGCCTTTGTTCTAGAGAGTTCATGGCCACTGGCAATGCGCGCGCAGACCAGGTGACTGACGAATCGCGAGCTGGTCACGTGGTACGGCGTTGCCTGAGGTTACTTAGTAACTGAGTCGGAGATGAACTCACTCACTCACGCTCATTCTCTTGTCGACGAACGTTCTGGGCGGAAGGACGCCACTCGGGGGCGGCCAGCCGCCGCCTGGCCAGCCGCCGCTTCACCACTGGAGGTATGTGAGGCTGATAGCAAATCACTATGAGTGACTGAGATGTAACCGCTTGAATACTTGTAAGGCGTAGAGCGAATGAAGACCGGTTAGAATGTACGTTGGAGATCGTATGTGAAACTGTTGCTACTGCTACCGCTTGGAATATCCGAACTTGTGACGGGAGATGAGAGCCAGAGATATTGTATGAAGATGTGGATGGCCGTGTTAATCGAAGGTGAAACTGTTGCTCTGTCTGTCAAGCTGATCGAATCACCATTAATGCCTAATCTTCGTGGCCATTTATCCGCTGACTAATAGCACAATAAAAGTGCTGGCTTTGGAAGTGCGTGTCAAGAGGTGTGCAGATCAGAGCTCGGAGATAATTGACAGAGCCATTGGATGAAAACATTACCGGGGTTTTAAATATCGCAAACGCTGAGGTACCCTAGACTATCAACGTGCCAGAAGGTTTACCCCATAAGTGAGGGGGAGAAAAACCTTCACTACAGCATGTACGTGATTTTACACAGTGCACCCGTGATTACACACTTCCCGTGATTTTACACAGTGCACCATTGCCATCATTTAGCGTTAGCTATGCTGAAATTCATTGTGATAAAGAGTAGTAAATGCGGAAAACACTGCTTTATAGTACTCATATTCAAGGTACCGCAATTCGGCTGAATTAAATAAATAGACACTACTGGAAGAAAAAGTAATACTGTGCATAATTCAAACGAAATATTCTTTGCTCATTTGGTTCGCAAATCAGACTATTATTTCACAAAAAATATCACCATCACTGATAACTGGCAGAGGACGACACTTAAATGAAGATGCTACATAAAAGTTGATACTTCATAGGATGCAACATTTGCCCAGCCCAGCAAACGTAGCCCTGTCACTTCTGTAACCAGACGGGCAAGCAAAACGCTGTGCATTCTTTCCCACGTGCTTTACTATGGTGAAGAGGAAACCATCCTCGTCACAAAGTATCGCTATGGATGCCGATTTTATTACATCGTTTTTACCGGACCGTCAGTTCCCTTTTATCCGTTGTTCCTGTAGCCTGAGCTGTGTAAGATGGGACGGATACAAATTTGACGGGTGATGCTTCCTGCTTGGGTGGGAAACCTGAATACCTGGGCGTGGAATTACATCGCTTTGTAGTCTCCAAATGCTGGCTCTTCTCCATCCATGTGCTTTCATAATTCATGCCAGGTATTATGAAGCCCTATACATAGGCACTCAATGAGTTTGCCTATTGGCTCTATTACAGCACTTGCACCCCTACAGATTTCATAAATTGGCACCCATACTTGACATTGGCATCGATTTCCAACATTTGGTTACGCTCCTCCGATAATAATAAACCTTATCATGGCATGCCGGTTTTATGCATTTTGCCCTGGGAGCTATTACCCGACCTAACGGATTTCAACATCTTGCCAATAAGTGCTTAATCTTCCAATTAAAAACGGACATCAAGAGCCAAACAAGGAAACGTCGTTCAATTCGTGGGATTTTCATTTTAATCCCTAATGCTCATGAATTCCCCTCATCACTGACAATTTGTTTTCTACATCTTACACCAAACTCGAAAGGAGCTTGAGAACACACAGTCCCTTGTAATTTCCCTGTATTCGTAACAAATATGAATGGCACAACATTAGATATCTGAACGAGTGTTAGATATTTGCCATATTTCTCTACTGTGTGGCAACACAAGTATCCACATAAATTTATGTCGTGGCAGACATAGACAGAGTTCGATTTACCAACAAAAATAAAGCTGATGCAAATCTATCCACAGCTAAACCGTAATTTCACCAGGAAGCCGTACTCTGCCGTAATGCGTTTGAGACTGGCATGCCCAACAGAATAGGTGCATCACTCAGACTGTGCACCCCCCCCACCCCCATGCACAATAGATATGACATTTAATTTGCTGCATGGGCGGAACGTTTTGGAACAAGATGGAGGGGTAGCGTTGAGAACATGGATGTCAGATGAGGCAAATGAATCCAATTGGGACTCGTTATAGTGTCCCATGTTCTCAAGACCATAAGGTGGAAGGCTTGAGTCAAAACTCAGGATTCCAATCAGGAGCTGCATAGATCATCACCACTGAATAGTAATGCTCACTCCTACTGTTGCCCCCACTGGAGGGGCTATAATCACATGTTTGAAAAAATATATGAAGCTGAAAGGTAAACTTGCCGAATGTGAACATCTCATTCTATATATGTGGTAGGGCAGGCAAGGCTGAACACAAATTACACATTTTGAAGAAACACTTAAAAATAAATACAGGACAGCACAATCAAGTGACGGAAATCAAGCTTTTGGTTTCCACTACTTTTGTTGTTCAGGGGCACTACTTCCACTACTTTTGTCACTGGTTTCCACTACCTTTGTCCACTACCTGAAACCGGTTGGATTAATTCACTAGTGACAACAAATTCAACATTTATGAGAGCATATTTCGCACTGAGCTGCTTCACTTAGACCCTGCCACATGTCATATGCATGCATCAACAAATTTTAAGCCAGTCATTAGGTCTGGTCTGAAAGAGTGAGTGTTTAGTTATGTTGGTTAGGCTGGGTTGTTCATGCAAGTCTGACCTTGAGAAGTTCTTCTGCTTCCTGCCGGGAGCCGGTAAAGTCGATAGCATCTGGTGCTTCATCATCACTGCCTACCACCGTCGAGACATCGTCCTGCGGATTCTGTCAGGAGAAGCAGCAGCGTCATTTATATTTTTTCTTTGTTTCTGTTTTGCTGATAGCTGCATGGCATAAAACATGCATACCTTCATGATTGGCACATTGCACTATTTAACAACAATGATTGTGTGCTTGTTAGGAACAGAAGGAATGTGCACCAAGTTATATAATGGATGAGCAAAAAAAAAAACAACGACAATGGAGAACATATGTGAATGCATACTCCTGTTTCAACATGTGAAGCAGACCATGATACTCTCATTGCAGGTGATGCAAGTTTATGCTGAATGTGGCCATGATTGGTGGAAGGTAAACAGCTAAAAAGCTTGGTTCAAGTGGATACAATATTATTCAACAACCTCACTACTTGGAGTCAACATCCCTACTGCACATATTATCTGAATGGCAAGGATGACTGCTTCACAAAGTGCCATGGTGACATACATTCAGGTCTGCTTTTGTTTATGGTTGCATCTCACTGGCATGGTGGAGATGTCGCCATCAGCAGCAGCAGTGACACATGTTGATGTCTTGAAGACCACCTCGTCATCACCGGCACCATTCTCTCCTGGCTCAGGAGAAGCTGGCCGCTGCCGGGTAGACCTTCGACGCAGCTTCGCGGGCATAGTGCAAGTCTGCAGTCAGTCCCGGAGTGTCAAGGTCACGTGAGAATCATGCAACACAAGGGAGGGACCTGAAATTATGAGCAGCATGTGAGATGACAAACTAATCATAAATAAGAGCACTTTGCAATAAACAAATTGGAAAGACATGGAACATAAGCTGTAGTCAGTAGATGTCTGTGATTGCAATTATTAGAGCAAGGATGAAGAACCTGCAGTTTTTATGGCACACTCAACTGGTCTCCACAAGCTTCAACTGGTTCCTGCAAGCTACAACTGGTCCCTGGAGCTACAACTTGTCTGAGCAAGCTGCAACTGGTCCCCAGAGCTGCAACTTGTCTTTGGCTAATTTTGTTAATTTTGTTAACCTAAACATTTGGTTAGTTATTTTATTTAAAAAAAACTTAATGCAATGTAACCTAGCCTAATCTGTTTTTTTTTAAAACTAAAAACATGATTTTTTCAAAGGAGTTTGGAGTTTAGGGGTGCATCAGCTGTGATATTTTATGAACAAAACACATTACACAGAGGAATTGTCAAATTAAAAGAACAAATTAAACTAACCTAACCAAACCTAACCCGTTTGTTTGCTTCATGGAGGCAAAATAAAATACCTTGTCTCCTAAGTACCTTAAAGTACAATAATACCAACAAATGTACCCGAACCACCCAAGGATAATCCATGCACAAACAAAATACCTCAGTAATCATGATGCATGACTTCTTGAGTTTAAAAAAAGATGGATGTGCATCACATGAAGCTATATAGGCTACAACACTATGTCCACATTATTGGAATTCACAAAAAAGTGATGTGTGGATTCAAACAAGTGTATGGTATCAATATAGGTAGTAGGGCTCAGGTGATAACTGGATGTTGTCTATTACCCTGATAAAAAAATTGTATGGATAGGTAGGCAAGGGCTGGATTTGTACTTTGGGATTCTGGACATGGAGATAAAGATAGGTGAATCTGCAGCTCAGGTACGTTTTATTTCTTGAAAGTTGTGTTCAATGCAATGTTTATGAATGTGGTAAATATGATGCAACCATTCATTTCCTCTGCAAATGCATACCTTTGAGTTAGGAGGCAAGATAACACACAAAACGGTCTTGGAGTTGGGCAACATAGCAAAAAGTGATGTTCAAAATAAAGAAAAAAGGTAACATAGCCTAACCTATCACTATTAATTTAATCTGATCATCACCTTGAAATTATAAAGATATTTCCAAACATACTATATTTTATAGACATTAAGCTGTCATGCATGGCACTTCAACAGAATCAATCAATGCAAAATTAATCTTCCAATCAGTACAACAACACATGTTTAATCTTGCCTGGCACCAGGCATCCAGCAAACAAAACTATTGAAGCAATGTTAGATATAGTGGTATAGGGCCATTGACTATATAGGTAACATAGCACCCATAATTCAGTCATTTAAACATTCAAGAGAGTTAACGTCAGTTTGGGCAACAAGTTCTGAAGATGTTGGATCAGTTCATGATAAAACTGGCACTAGCCAAGTCTGCATCAGTATGTTAATGACCTGTATAATCCATGGAAAATCTTATTTCCTAGAAAAACTTAAAAAGATGTCAAGAGTGAACAATGTCCAATGCATCCCCTTATACTTATGGAAGTGAGACAGAGGTACATCCAAAGTGATGTCTCCGTTCATGGGCAAGCCTGGTGACATAAGACTAAAATGTGTCCCACTGACATTGGTGCTGTGCACCTCAGGCACTGTGGCATCTCATCACCGCTCAGGAGATACCAATGTGTCACATAAGTATGTCCAAAATGCAGGCAACACAGGGAAAACTCATATTGAAGTAATGCAATCACATCAACATCACATGCAGCTTCAATACACAACACTGTCATTTGCAAGGTTACATTATCACAGCATCATAACAAAAACTGTGATGGTCATAGCTGGTTTCCTATCCATAATACAGATGAACTCATAATTCTCCTGTTCACATGCTCTCACCTGGTTCTCTCACCTGGTTGGCTCCCCATATACTCAAGCATCACTCACCCAGAGATGAGTTCTGTGCCCGATGAGGGGAGCCCGTATCTGCAGGTACGCCAGTCCCCTAGATTAAAGAAAATATGGTTATCCGATAGTCAGGGCAAGACACAGGAACTGGAAGGTGTACCTTAAGCAGAATTTGTATGCGTGTAGCCACAACATCTGCTACTATTTTGTTGTCAGTCAAGATTTTGGAAAAAGAGAATATAGAGACTTAATATAGAGATTGAATACAGAGATTGCATATAGAGATTAAATACAGAGATTGAATACAGAGATTGAATGTAAAGATATATAGAGATCTCTATATTCTGAATACAGAGAAGTATAGCTACTCTTCAAGTTTGATTAGTATATTATCATGGCTAATCTATTCAGTATATTCATATAACAATGTGCAGAGATTTGAGTGCAATGCAGCTTTAAATGCACCCAGGTCTGTTAAGACTACATCATCAGGCAATGAGTTCCAAGTGGCACAGCATCTGAGGCTAAACAATATCTTCCTACAATCCACTGATGCATGCCTGTGAGCCAATTTCAGTGAGTGTCCACGTGTGTTCACCAATGGTGCCAGCACAAACATATCAGGGATCTTGATGGCAGAATGGCCATGACAAATCTTCCAACATTCTATCATGTCTGCTCGAATCAGTCTACCTTGCACCGAGTACAGACCTAGTTTCCGTAATCTGGCACCATAATCCAGACCTTCCATCCCCTCTATGTTTCGTGTCCACCTTCTCTGTACTGATTCTAGTCGCTTTAAATCGCCTATGTAACCTGTATTCCAAACACACGATGCAAACTCCAAAAGAGGCCTGACATGAGTAATGTACAGGGTTTTCATAAATTCAGGAGAACGACATAAAGTAGAACTTAGTAGGTTGCTGGCCAGACTTCCAGCTTTCTGTACTATACCAGCAATGTGTTGATGGAAACGCAAGTTTTTATCTACTGTGATACCTAGGTCAGTATGCATCTCAACAAAGCTTACCTGAAAACCATCTAGGTAATAATGTGCATAAGGGCCAAGAGTTTTCCAGTCATATGAGCCACGGTGTGCTTTGAGAACAACACATTTCTTGGAGTTCATTGTTAGTCCCCATGACTTGGCAGTACTAACCAGTGTATCAATGTCTTTTTGACCCTGTGAAATGCCTGCCAGCAGTTCTATGACAGATTTGTACTTCAGTTTTAAGTATATCTTTAGGTCATCTGCAAAAACCTTGAACTGGGAGTGTATTCCATGAGGTACATAATTCACATAAATCAAGAATAACACAGGACCTAGTACAGAGCCCTGAGGTACTCCACTTAGAACATTCTTTGGTTTGCTGGAAGAGCCAGAAACAAGCACTTTCATTTCCCTCCCTGCTTGTTTTTGTTAAATAAAAATATGTATACTAAAAGGATTGTCATCCATATAATTAGGGTGACCTGATCTGGAATGGTCTCCTAGTGGTATAGCAGCTGTTCTATTCCAAAAACTATATGCATGTTCATTAAATCACAGTTGCACAGGCTGCTTGCTCTTACCAATATAACTAGCACCACAAAACTTCCAAACAATTTCATACACCACATTTTTATAGCTAAACAAGCATAGCACATCCAGTTTTCAGTGGGACAGAGAGGATCAATGAGAGAGGAGCATACTAAATTGTTTTTCAACATGTTATTAGACTGACATGCAAGCTTCACATTTATGTGTTGTACTTTGCACAGAATAGTTTTATCTACATCAGGCAGAGTCAGGTAGCCATCTACATCCTTTGATGGTCTACCACTCTGGATAAACTTTAAATGCCACCATTAACCCTATCCAATTCCTTCATCCTGATAATTGCAGCTATCCCTGTTGAATAATCCAGTGTCTCCTTGTTTAATCTATCCTCAACTTTTCACCTGTGCTGGCAACTGCCATCTGTATACCCCCATCCACCACTATATACCCCTTTTGAACCTTCCTCTGAATCATATTGATGACAACAAGAGGATAACTATTCTTTGTGAAAAGCTCTATAATTAATTTCAAACTCTCACAGGCTTGTCTGAAGACAACTTCACTGCCTGCCTGAACTGTGACCTCACTAAGTTTAACTTGGTGTGCTAAGGGTAGGCCAAGGTGTAATGTAAAATTATTCTGGCATTGTTTAGCTTAATGTACAATTGTGTGAAGTGCACACACTTGGTGTACTTTTGGAGAAAGTTATCAGGATATCCAGCATAGGAATAGCTCCCTCCCCTCCCCAGTCATGTCCAGAGTAAACTTAATCCTATGATGCGTGCTATTCATGTAATTCACGAAAGCAAGGAGTGATGCTTTACCTTGCAACCATACCCCATCATAGTTATCTATGAATCCCAAAATATATATGCATGTATGTATATGTATGTATGTATGCATGTATGTATGTACCGGGCCAAGAAGCAGGTAAAATTGCAGCAAGTTCCAAGGCTTGCCTATCAAAATGGTCCAGGTACAAAATCACCACTGCTGGAGCTGCAGGGTTCCCCATAGCTAATCCAATATTGTCTATAGACCTGACTGCTAAATTGGAACAAATAATTAGTTAAGCAATGCACTAGCATGTCACACATGTAGCTAAATATCAAGCATGCTGTGTCTGTCATTATAGTGTCTGTCCAGGGCCTCGAGCACCCATCTCACCACCTCATCTAATGGAACACTTCCATACAGGTTAACAACATCCATACTGAAAAATAGCATGTTCAGGAACTTGATTTTTCAGTCCAGAACCGGTTCAGATGACTTAGGAAGTGGTCAGTGTCAGTCAAGTAAAGTTTAACAAATTTCAAAAGCTGATTGAGTATCTTTTCTAAAAGCTGAAATTTTTCAGTTGGTCACCCACACCTCACTATCATGGGCTGAAACTGTTTTTTAATATACAATTTCAATTAAATAATAATTGGTAAATTTTTTATAAAGGGTGTTTTGGGAATTTTGGGAATACTTTTTCAGAATATGATGTTCATGAACATGACTAAGAAGATGTGACCACTCATTTTCAGTGCTGATGCTTACTTTTCAATTTGGATGATGATGTCACATTGGTATGGTATAATGATGTCATAGGTATGGCACTGAGGCTAATGCTAATGCTGGCTAATGTTTGACTGGCTAATGCTACAAACAGTTCACATACCTTAATGAGATGGTCAAAGTAGCTTAGCCTAAACTAAACTAAACTAACCCAACTTAGCCAAACCTGCTTACCTCTTGGTTTATCATAGCTATAATTTATATAATGCACCATGAGGTTAGGTTAGGTTAAGCTACTTCAACCATCTCATTAAGGTATTCAAACCATTTGTAGCATTAGCCAGTTGAAGCCTCAGTGCCATACCGATATGACGTCATCATTCAAATTGAAAAGTAAGCATCAGCACCAAAAATGAGTGGTTACATCTTCTTAGTCACATTCATAAACATCATATTCTGAAAAACAATTCCCAAAAATCCCAAGACACCTTTTATAAAAAATTTACTGAATAATCTCCCCAAAAATGTTTGTGAAAATTTTATAACTCATAACAAAAGCCAAATATAAATGACCTTACCAAACTAAACCCTTTTGTTTACATGATGGAGGTAAATGTGTGCAAAACTTGCATCATAGATATCTTAAACTGCAATAATATCAAAAATTATTGGCCAATAAAATACAAGAGGGTAAATTTCTTCAAATATGAGATCAGAATCTTGGTTTGCAATTCCCAGTGCATCTTCAGCACTGCATCGTGGAGTAATTAATTTTTTTAATGTTTTTTCTTCTACAATTCAGTAATTCATGGAGTAATTCATCAGCACAATTCAACCTTCAAATTTTAAAAATGATTGGAAAACCTGGACAGGATCACGTTTGCATGTAAAATCCAGTCAATGTTTCCAACCCTGGGATAAGAATAGGAGAATAGTTCGGTATGTGGTACCACGAACATAAAAGAGTGGTATCTACAAGGTAGATATTCCAGATAAAGCACCTAGTCTACCTATATAATTCACAGTTGCTTTAAAAAACATGCGTGCCTCCTTTTATCAGAGAAAGAAATGCGATAGACCAAGGTGAAATACCGACGACAGACGAACAGCATGAGCAACGTAGCAAATGCGGAAAATATGCCTCATGTTGATATGTTTCAGAAGATGCCATATGCAGAAATTCTAGAAAGTGTAAAAAAAACTCAGTAACGAGACGCAGCTGATGGCATGCTGGTTCGCATTTAGGTCAAAATGAGATATCATAGGCTCATAACCAAGCATAGCCTAACTCAACTCAACCTAGCCAAAGCATGTTGAATCGCATGAGACCTACGAATGTTGGATTGCCTACAACCTACCGGAGTCTAGAAACCTTCGGATGCTCGGTTGGTCGTAAAATTTATGGATGTTTGATCGCTAAAAACCTACGCATGTTCGATCGGGTAAAATATATGGACGTTAAATCGCATAATACTTACGGATGCTACATCGTGTAAATAGCTCAACTTCATACCACAAAGGCTGGGCTACAAATGTACAGGAATCTCTAGCAATTACCCTTGTGCCATATGGGCTCCAACTCTCATCGCCAATCGCCATCGCGCCAGTTCACATGGGAGACGATATCCTGCATGATGCGCATGATTGGTATTTGAATCTGTTTGATGGTATCCGCGCGTGATTCTGGGAGATTACGTCTGTAATTGCGGTGAGTTATTAAAGTTATCATGCCCAGGTGTTCGAACGGAGCATTAAGGTAACTGCTGGCATCCGGTTTGTTGAGATACTACAGTGAGTTAATCCTGAACAACAACATTTTCATGTTCGGAATATGGCACACCACTATAAAATAATTATATGTTTTAAAGTTGCTCTTTGCAAGTGGTTAGAGGATTTTCATTGAAAGGAACTGTTTCAATATGGATAGCTTGTTCATTTTTGTGTTCAGTAAACACTACAATTACTGGTTCAGCCATACAGAAGCAGCAGTAGAGCTATTTGTTGCATAATGCCTTATTGATGTGCCATAAACCCTAATAACCAACCAACTAATTTGGTAAATTTGGAGATGAAGATAAATTTTTATAATTATTTTTTGTGTGGAATGGGATGCTTTTTGATGTGATTAGGATGATGTGACCACCCATTTTCTCCACAAATGATTACCTTTAACACGCGCACTGGAGGGGGGGTGAAATCCGCCCACCCCTCCGGTTTTTTGCAAATAACTGCAGATTTGACCGGTCAATATACGCAATTTTCGGTGTACCTGCTTAGAAATGAATGGCGCGTCGTTTAAAGCAAGAAAAATGGAAATCGGCTAAAAAATTTTCAAATTAGGGGCCGCTAAAGTAAAAAAATGTTATAGCGCCAGACCACAAAAATCGGCGCTGATGCGCTTCCAGTATACTGACAAAAGGGAAGTGTTCTAGGCAACACTAGCAACTTGTTTGATGCATATTGATATGCTGTATAGTTTCAAGGTCATGTTAGGTCACCAATGTCAAGTTCATTACAGGTTAATGGAACCAAACTTGATCAACTGGAATGTTGCCATAAATGCACCACTGGTTGTCATTTGTACTGTTTGTCATTGCGTTTCCGTACTTTATTCATGTACTACACCCCCTTCTTCACAACGCCGATTGCTCCGAGCTGCCCGACGGAGCAGTCGGGCGGGCGGCCGGTTCCGGTAACTAGAACAGGTAACTGACCTGATAAAGTGGTGCTATATAGATGACCTGAGGTCAAATGTTGGGTCAGCATCTGCATTGCATCATTAGTAATGTCCAAAACATCATTGATGGCCATTTTTGAGCATTTAAACACAATCACAGCGATCCATAACGATGAGAAGCCAAGCCACGCAAAACCGGAAAATTTTGCAAATCTGACCTCATTTGACCTTGAAGATATTGACCTAAGGTCACGAAAATTGCATACAATAGAGTTCACTACCGTGCCCATCCACCCTGCAAATTTCGTTCCTCCAGCTTTACTAGGAGCCAAGATTTTAGGGGGGGGGGAATCCGCCCCACCTCCAGTGCGCTTAATTCTCAGAGGCCCTCCAGAATGCATGTTAAGTCAACCCCATTCAATACAATTAATGAGGTCATGGGCACAGGTCTGCAGCTTAGAGCCTGGATGATTTGAGAATGAATTTTTAAATCTCATGGCAGTGCAATTCCTAAAAAAAAACAGACAGACCTTAAAACAATGTGAGCAAATAACCCTGCTGGGAATGGCACTGTGTTGTTAGAAAAATTATAAACTTGTGTGCTGTCCTCAAAAGAAAGCTTAATATTTATCTGAGATACTGGAGCACAACTGGCCAGACTTGTGCTCGACTCAAATTTTTTTAGTCAACTCACATTTGACTCAGATCTTGAGATCTGATTTGGTTCATGATTCAGAACAGGTCAAAATTATTTGATTCAACTCAATTCAGACTCAGAGCTCACAAAGCATGATTTGACTCACGGCTCAAACATAAATTTGAATAGATTCAGATCCGACTCAATGGTATCAGACTCATAAGCCATATGATTCAGTGTGCACTGCCCACACTATATGTATATATATATAATGTGAGGTAAAAACAAAGTTATAGCAACAATAATTTATTTGACAGACGAATTGATGTCAATGCATCTTCATCTGTGTCTAAATAAAGAAGGGAATTAGTATTTATTTAGACACCAATGAAGATGCTCTAACATTGAAACATCTGTTTAATATATTATTTTTGCTATAACTTTGTTTTCACCTCACATTATTTACCATTTGTCATGCACTGTAATGGTTGGCATATATGATATATACAGATAAATACATGTGCATGTGCATAAAGTAATTGACATTAACGAGATGAATGGTTGTCAATGCATATGCAAAGCAATGAGTGCATAATACTTCAATCCACATCAGCATGATGCACAACCTGAATCATATATACCTGACACACATCACCTAACTTCAACATAGCACCCTGGTCTGGCACAGCAATAAGTTTCCTCACAGAATAAAATTGCATTGGTTTGTTGCCCCCACAAAGTTGGTTTGGTAGCGGGCTTGAAGGTTTCCCTTCACTATTGGTTTACATGCAATTTTACGACTCTCTATGCTATCTTGCATATTTTATGACAATATAGGGTACTTTGACATATTCTAATTGAAAGACCTATTCTTTAGCTTCAGCAAAGGGTATCCTGAATGACAGGGTGGGAATTAAGGCACTTCTTAAGAGATTTTATCTCTGAAAACATTTTTGCACTCCGGGTTCATACTGGATAGGATGGGCTTCACATGTACTCCAACACAAATGTGGGAACAGAGATATCAATAAAAACAAACAGAATAACACCCAAAAAAACGCTGGTTATTCCACTTATGGTCACCACTCAAACTAATCACTTTTGTAGCAGTCAGCAGCTGGACCACAGCTTCATACATTCCATCAATCTCAACCACCGGAATTGCCAACAACAACGAGCCAACAGCAACTTGCAAGATGATGTGCATGTGCACTGAGAACACTGTTCTCCGGCTCTGGAGCAGCGTCTCAGAATACCTGTGTTCCTGCCACCCTATAGTGGGAAACTGACAGTTTTAAGAGACGTCTCCGGAGTCCCGGAGGCCACCGATCAGAATTGGCTGCATTAGCATTTTCTGTTCTGAAATCTGTCTGTCAACCAATCAATGCAAGGTATTTTGTATATGGCGTCATAACCATCAGCAACTTTGAACACATGGTTAACAGTGTCCACACAGGTTAACAGTAAACACAAGACCTTGACTGATCCTTTGCTTTGATCACATCCAACTGTGGCATGTGCAGTAGCGGAGTTGTGTTCATATTACATGGGAAATTGGCTGCGTAGGTAGGTATGCGCTGAGCTGAGGGTGAAGTATGAAGTATTTTTGTTTGTTTTTAATATGGCTAGCCTTGTACTGAGACCAACAGTGAAAGGAAAACACATTTCTCCTGTGAGTTATAAGAAACAAAACAGTGCTGATTATTACGGTTTACTGCCGGGCAGTGCCATCCATTGTTCGCTTCTTTGTTCGTATGTTTTGATATTTGATTTGACCAAAAATGAGAATGATATTACTTATGCATATTATGTAGGTACTGATTTAGGTTTTTCTGGTCGGTTACTGGTAAACAGATTCCATGCATACAATAAATAATGTCCATGCAAATGTACTCCGGAAGAAATTGGTATGCACTCCGACTCCCAACCCGGAAAGTAAGTTTCCCACTCTGCTAAATGACCCAGTAATAATCGTCCTGCCTAACAATGTGCCATTTCTGGCAGGCTCACCATCAAGCACCTCCAAAATAAAGGGATTGTTCCCGATATTGGTAGGCTCCCTCTACCTCCATTTTATGAGTTCAAGTTGTCACCCTTGTTCAAGAACAGAAGAAAGGATAGTCTGGGGGGGGGGCTAAGTGTGCCATAGCTTCTTCTCCCCAGTGGCAGGAGAGTTTCAGTCGAGTTGCAAGTTTCAGGAGGGCATTCCTAGATCACAATGGTGTTGTACATAAGTGTTCAATTATGCATGTATCATCAATAATCCATGCAAGATTCATCAATGAAGAATGCATCATACCCTGGGTCTAGCTGGCCTAGAAAAAAACTGTTCAACAACTGCTGTATGTCAATGTAGGTAGGTAGGTACATGTTTGGAAAAATAGGCTGATCCTATATTTTTGCAATCCTGAACATTATCCTCTCCAGAAAATTATTTCTTGTTTTCCCATCTGAAGGCTGAATTTGCTAAGTTATTAGCTTTTGACAACGAACTGCTGTGATCAAGTAAAAGTGCTCAAAAGTCACTGAAATGGGTGCAAATTGAGTTACGATGCATAAGGTTTGAAGAAAAATATCCTCCATACTCCAAAATATTTATCTCCACATGCTGGATTACAATGCACAAATCCAACTTTGTCTATGCATGAGAGTAAAATGTGTCCAAAAAAATGTTTGCTGGAAATAATGGGACAAGATTATAACTCACCTGGTGAGCAGAAGACAAATATATTTGCTAGGAAGCAAATTAAAGTGACCATTGCATATGATTTGAGAAAAGTTTTCTGCAACCAAATTAATACCATATTTTGAAAAACTTCGAATGACGTCATGCAGGCTTGAAGGAAAACTTCGATCTGCCTTCTAGTAACGGTACCTTGGATTTGTTATTTGTCACATGCACAGGTTTGTTATTTGTCACACAAACCAATGCAATTTTATTCAGTGTGCCTGTTGTAGTGCAGGGCCGTTTTGGTTCCATATTCTTTTTCACAATCACATCCCATTTCTGTGTTGCATTCCTGGCACTGAGATTGACTCATGCATGATACTGATTGTGAATACCAAGCTTAACATTAATACTTATTTGTAGTTGTTGTTATCGGTTTTTGGTAAATAACTTAAGTACCCCTCATTCTTTACTCACTGGCAGCTGATAAGTTGACAATTGTAATGCTAAGCATGAATAATTATGCTGTGTTTTTACTCCCTACTTTGTGTAGTGGCATACTATTCACAAAGATACATGCTTTATATTATTTGTTCATAACTTGCATTTGAGTCACAAGACTCAAATGACTCATTGTGATCCAAATGATTGTCTCGTGATTCAGCTCATTTTAAAAAAGAAATATGTGATTCAACTTGCGACTCAAGATATGTTTTGGGGAAATTCAACTTGCGACTCATCCAAAAACGATTGATTCATGAGTCGATTCTTGATTCAACTCGAGTCGAGCACAAGTCTGCAACTGGCACACCACAATTATAAGCATACACTGATATGAGTAGTGCGCATGGCTGCATATGGTTTGTCTACTGAATACTAAATAAATAAATAAGAATAAATAGAATATCCTAACCTAACGTAACCTTGATTAAGATAACATAGCATGATATATATAATATATTATAGCCTAATATAATCTAACCAAACCTAACAGGAAAACCAGGATCCTCCCAAACAAACTTTTCTACCATGACATCATACAAAATTGCAGACATTGCAGCACTGCCATTAATGGTAACAGCATTGCAAGGAACTTCCAGCTTCTATCAAAGGTTTCAGACACATCTGGCTGGAAATATTATTTGTGGTGAATGAATGTGGAATTATGCCAGAAACATAAGATTTTCAATGTCAATGAGTATTGAATTGAGTGCATGAAGTGTTGAATTTCTTCTTTATTATGTCTGTGACAAGGTACGGATAATTCTACACAATGTGCTATATTTGTAGGGTGAAGCTTGTGATCGTGTATTTCTTTGCCAACTGAAAAGTAATCATTTGCAGAGAAAATGAGTGGTCGCAGCGTCATTTTCACGGTAAAATACCCTGTATTCAAGAAAAGAGTTCCAAAGAATCAAAATTACCTTGATCTCCAATTATACCTATTTCCCTTCCTTACTTTCGTGGACAAATATGAATACATCAAGCAATGTATATCATAGTGTAAAATAATATAAAGTGCAACATTAACCAACAGCCCTGACCGTTAACGACTGTGTGATCAGGTTAAAAGTGAAGCGACCCCAGGATTTGAACCCACCACTACCAGCACAGAAAGTGGGTGCCCTAACCAACTGCACCACTCCCTGATATGGCGTCGACCGGAATACACAATGTAGAGCATGCAGACTGGAGAGATCTTCATCACCTAGCCGATCTCTTATGAAGTGGAGTATGGTCGTTACATACCACCTTTATTTTCTGAAAATTCTCAATTAACAAAGAAACCTAACTCAGTTTAACCTAACGTAAGCTGCTTTTAAGGAAATCGTCCTTTTTTGTGATTTTTTTTAAACTTTGGGAAACTGGGAATTTTAACACCCATTTGCCTCCATAAAGCAAACAGATGGGTTAGGTTTGGTTAGGTTTTTTAGGTTGGAAATGAGCACATCTGAAAAAAAATCATTTGCACAGAAAATAAGTGGTCCAATAATCTTAGTCACCTTCATAGACATGATATTCTGAAGAAATATTCCCCCCCCCCAAAAAAAAAACAACAACATTTTAAGACAATAATACCTGGAAATACTCACTTAAAGCCTACTCATGCAATGAATGTCCAGTTAGACCATCTCGAATTGTCATCGTGGGACTTTGTCTCTGGAAGGGTGCTTCTGGCTTCTTTTTTTGTGTGGGGGGGGGCATTCAAGCACATTGAAGGTCAGACTTCTTTCAATGTGCAACTCTGGCCAGAAATCTGAGTGGACACCGGGGACACATGCCCCCAGTGTCCCTTGTATCTGCCCATGTCCCAGAATCAATTGAAAGGGTACTGACTCACCTGTCGCTACTCTTCGCCCGCGACCAATCGGCGTTTGAGATTGGCGACGCTACATGACTCAACGGTCGACGTGTCGTAAAACTAATAACCAACCGAAAGGGGTACTGATGAACTGGAGCCACTGAGATGATTGCATGATAGCTTCATACTGCCCTACAGTAAATCCTCTCACTTTCTGCCAGCATTCAACTTTCGGTATCCTTGAATCAAAGTGGTCATGCACCTACCTCACAGCGAGGGTTTGTGATGTCATGAAACATTGCATCCATATCCAGTTGTTTATTTCAACAGCCGATTCTGTATGCACCACATTCCATTGCATTTCAAGTGCAAGCAATGCTACCGTAGGAAGTGCAGAAGATCCACAGTCATGCTTCTCACATAACACTCATGGGGGGCAGTTTCCAGCCCCCTAAGATCTCTGAAACTACTGAAAGTAGAAGCACACAATTTGGAGGAATGACGGCTGTAGTGAACTCACAGCAGTATACATTTGATGACCCTAGGTCAATGTCTTCAGGGTCAAATGAGGTCACAATCGGCCTCCACTCTATCCCAGTCGGCACCACCTGTACATACAGAAAGTATCCATGTGCTGCTGCCAAATGGTATGTAGTGACTGTTCGTGTGTAAGCTCGCTACGTACAGTGGTACATACAGTGCATGATGTTGTTGCAGTTGGTAGTATGGACCGACTGGACTCGTTACGGCCAATGGAATACAAATTGCTTGACATTTTTATAGTTTTGTTTTTATTTTGTTTTCTTAAAAGGTTAGGCTAGGCCCTCTTAGCAGTCTTATGACTATAAATGTGTTTTATCCGTCGGACCCACTTGCACAAGATATTTTATGTAGGCTTACATTGCTGACCTGCGGTGGAAAAACGGTTATTCTATGTTGGATTCCGAGCCATGTGGGAATCCGTGGGAACGAGGCCGCGGATGCTGCGGCGAAGCGAGGTGCACGGGCCCCGTGCACACGTTCCCTCCCGCTTCCTGCTAGGGACTTCTATTCAGCTGTCAAAGGTTATATTTCGGGTAAGGGGCAGACAAGCTTTATTGTATTTCAGCTTGTTATATTTCGGGTAAGTGGAACTCTCTAACAAACAATAAGTTTAAGACTGTAAAGCCCTGTATTGGTGAGTGGGCTTCATCATCACACCGAAACAGAGGCCACGAGATGTTCCTGTGCCGCCTGCGTTTGGGACATACTTATGCGACACACCGATATCTCCTCAGCAGTGACGTGCCCGAGGTGCATCGCGCCAATGTCGGTGCGACAAATTTTAGTCTCATGTCCCCGGCTTGCCCACGAACGGAGACGTCACTTTGGACGCACATCTGTCTCGCTTCGGTAAGTATTAGTGGATGAGTCGGACATTGTTCACTCAGGAGAGCTTTTTAAATTCCTCTTGGAAGTTAGATTTTCCGTGATTTACACCGGTCATTAACATGCTGCTGCAGACTTGGCTAGCACCAGTTTTATCATGAATGGATTCGACATCGTCTTATAACTCGTTATCCGAACTGACTTCACTCGCTTTTATGTTTAAATGACTGAGTTATGGGCATTGTGGCTCTGGATCGCGGTACAGGGTCCGCGCGGGTATTGCACCTCTCACACCTCCGACAAAAGTGCTGAATGGTGTCAGACATGTGCGTCCACCAAAAACGCAATCTTGCCTGCGCCGTGAGCTTGTCTCCTCCGAAGTATCCTCGTGACGGGCCTGCGTGAAGAGATACCAACACACCAGGGATCAGCTGATGAGGAACAACTGCGGCGGGTCCTCTCCTCCGGTATGTTTCCTGTAAACACGATACAAGACTCCGTCAACCAGACGTAATCGGTGCCACTGCCGCAACATGGGCACAGCCTCGGGTACCACATCAGCCGACCGTGGTCTCTTCTCTGCACACAAGTGCTTTGTAATCTCCTTGAAAATCTTGCATACTGGTGTGGCTATGCCTTGTACAGTATTTAACACGTGCACTGACCAGTTCCCTTGGGGGCCTGGTACATGAAGGGTGTTCATCATACAAGCTCTTGTGAAGATTGCCATACTTCGCAGACCAGATGGTTGACATTTTAATGATGGCTAATATATACAGTGGCCGCAAAAGAATGTATACACCGCGAGCGCCAAAAAAAATATATACATGGTGATCACTGAAAACTTTTTTATTGTGCTCCCCAGCAACAGTCAGTGGGCGGAGCTCGGTATGACGTATGTAGCTGGGCCCCGCCCCTACCCTGACACATGGGCGCTGTATGACCAACGCAGTCGATGCGCCCTTAAGCCCAAATAACCAACCAACTACCCTGACACACACAGCGGGAGAGCTCGGTGACCGACAGGCTCTCAGAGAGGTAGGGCCAACTGTTTGATGCTCTTCTGGGTGCCTTTTTTGCTACGACGCCCGACTTTGGAGGCCTATAATTTTGCTCCCAGTGGTTAGAATGGGAAGAAAGAAGCTCACGGATGTTGAGAAGAGACGGACTTTGACCCTGTTGGAGCAGAGCATGTCTGTGATACGTGCCGCCGCAGATCTACAAGTCACGAGGCAGGTCATTTACAACCTCAAAAAGGCCGCCGCCTCCGTACTCCCAGGCACCACTCCGGAGAGAATGAAAGGCTCTGGAGCACCCCGCAAGACTTCCCCATGCACTGACCATATCCTGAAGAGAGCTGTGATTTCAGAGCCTGCAATTACCGCATCAGTACTTAAAAAGAAGCACCCTGATCTACTCCAGGACGTCTCGATCAGGACGATTCAACACCGCGTGCAAAAGGACCTGGGAATGCCATGTCGCCGAGCTGCCAAGAAACCGCTCCTTACCAAGGCCATGAAGAAAAAGGGTTGCCTTTGCCAAAAAATATCGACACTTCACATCAGACGACTGGAAGAAGGTGATGTTCTGCGACGAGAGCACCTTTAGGCTGGTCAGGGGAGCCTCGAAGATCGTTCGTCGCCCCAAAAATGTCTCTACGACCCTAAGTTTATTGTGACGATTGTTAAACACCCTGACAGTGTGATGGTTTGGGGGGCATTTAGTGGCAATAAGGGCAGGGGATGGCTGTATTTCCTGCCTAAGAACGTCACCATCAAGGGGAGCAACTATATCGAAGTGCATAAAAACATTTGTTGTTTTTTGGGGTATTCATGAGTGCGATTCTGGATCGGCGCCCCTGTGGCAAGGGGCGCCGACATGCACGACGGCGCCCCTGCCACAGGTCCAAAAAAAAAAATCCACAGTGATACCCATATTGAAGTGCTAGACTGGCCAGGCAACTCCCCGGACCTAAACTCCATAGAAAATGTCTGGAATGTTATGAAAAACAAGATTCAAGAGGCCCGACCCAGCAACATCAAGGATCTGCAGGAGGCGCTGAAGCAGCTGTGGATCGACATGGACATCTCCTACTTCGGTAGTTTGGACGAATCGATGCCCAAACGACTCAAGATGGTGCTGAAGGCGAAGGGGGACATGACAAAATATTAATTGTAAGGCTTATTCATCACTAAATGTCATGTAGGCTTCATTTTGTTGCTTTATTAGCCAAATATTGTTAATGTATACATTTTTTGCGGCCACTGTAATAAACTAGCCCAGCACAACTTCAATAAATTTTAATAGCATCAAATCTAGACCTACACATACTTGATAGCATGAAACTTCTATCTACTATCACTACTACTACTACCCTTACCCCTACTGCTACCACTACCACTATCCTTAACACTGTTACTACCTCCACCACGACCCACCACAACCACTACCCCTGTCCTACCTCACACTTACCCCACCTATACTCCTACCCCAATGCCTGCATTACAACAGACCATTACTATGATTGGGTGCAATACCTGCCATACCCATATCCAATCCCTGGTCCCAACCAACTCCACCTCCACCCCTTACTCCTACCCTATCCCTGCCTCGACGCTTACCCCTACACAGGGTTGAAAAATCCTTGTCCTAGACTTTGATCACCTCCAAAAAAATAACTTCCTTTTTCTTCTTGGAGTATTAAGTGGCCATGCTCGACATGACAGGAAGCGTATCGTTCTTGGATTAATATGCCGGAAGATACTGGGAAGGACACAAATTGTTCTGACGTTGAAAAGGCAGCACAATTCTCACATGCACATTTGATGACCCATAATGCTTTCTCTCCAAGTGTGTGTATGGCGGTGCGCGCCCGCCGGCCATCTAGCGGCCGACTCAGGACTCGGTGAGCCACTGCTGAGCGCGCGCGCCCGCCATCTGGCAGGCAGGTGGGGCTGATAAAACTATGGTCATACGTGATGTGCAGGAATTCGCCCTTTGGCGCCAGGTGGCATTGCGTCTACTAGTTGCCCGTGTCCATTGCGTCTACTCGTTGCCCATGTCCATTGCGTCTACTCGTTGCCCATGTCCGTTGCGTCTACTCATTGCCCGTGTCCATTGCGTCTACTCGTTGCCCATGTCCATTCTAGCTCGTTTTCTCTGCTCATCTCTAATGCTGTGCCCAGCAGCCATCTGCCATAATTACTATCTACTTCACTGACCTGTATGCTTGAAGCATCTGCATCTACTTTCCTATATCTGCATACCTCAATGTCTGGCCTATGGCAGACTGCCTCGGCTATTAGCATGTATTATCGTTGTTGGTAATGCAATGTATCCCGTATCGAGGTATAGCGAGTGGCTTACTGAGCAAGTCAAGGCGGCGGCGGCGGCGGTGGTGACACGTTTCACCGCAGCGGCGGAGTCCTGCATCTCTTTCTTCCTGTATTCTACCGGAGGTCGGCCCCACTTAGGCGATGGCACGGTTAGACCGTGCACATCACTGGTGTTATTGGGTAACACGCCCCCTTGACTTTAGAACAGCCGGTCCGACCTTACCACCGCATCTCCACTGGTGGCCTTCCGTGATCCCACGCTTAACCACGCACCCTGGCGCTACATGTGCTCTAAGTTGGCAGGACGACAAGAAATGCACGAGAATGTATGGCTCGTTCGGGCGACTAAGAATATATTCGACCCCATAGATTCTTATCTTGGTTGGGCACATTTTCAGTTTGGTTTTATTCCATGTTGGTAGTTGTGATCGCTGTGCATTTGCTTTGTTGCAACAAACGCCATGGTCTCGAGTCGGGCCAATTTTGCACCTGCGAAATGTACCAAACTGCACTGTGCAACGTGAACCGACGAATTTATATATGCCAACCAGTTGTCTTTGTTGCAATGTCGACAACACATATTTTTACCTTTGCAACATGTTTATTTTTGCAAGTGTGATTAAAGTATCCACTCAAGGTCAAAGGCAAAGGTAGTCCATGCTTGCCAGAGACACAAAGGTCATTATTTGTAGCAAAATTAGACGCCATCGGATTGTTTGTTTTTGTTATTATGCATTACTTTGTAGAAATGTAGTCATTATTTGAAAAAGGACTGGACAGGACCTCCAAACACTGAAATTAGTAATGTATTAAAAGTACAACTTTTTACCCTTGCATAGCAGATGGATTTGTTATTATGACATTAAATTATTGTTTGTCTTCCTGCTGGAGGTGCTCCCAAATAAGTGCGTAGCATCATTGCTTATCTGGCGTTATGTCCCTATCGCAAATTGTTCAGTTTTGAAATCGGTGTAACTTAAATACTGCAAAATATTCATTTAAATTTCCCTCCCACCCTCCGATCAATTAGTTTGCCGCTATTGAGCCGTGACGTTGACCAAGTCGTCCGTTTCAGGAGCATATCTTGATCACGCTCGGCGTGACATCGGCCAGTGGTGATGGCACGTGCGGGCGGTGCACGCGCAGGTCCGGCTGACCTGGGCACTGCTGGCTGGGGCGCTGACCGTGAGACGGTGGCACCAGTCCCTGCGTCAGACCTGCGCCAACAACAGCAACAACTGCTCAGAGGTCAGCTCTGTCTGATGTGTCATCATTTGAATAGCATGTTCGTTTACAGTAGTATTTTGAATTCAGCCCTTAAGCATTGTGGCCTTTTAACATCTGCAGCCACTTTACATGATCCGCCGTCGACGTCAACTTATTGCACGCACGCACTCCCGCACGCACAAGCTCATAAGCTGGTGGCTTGCTTCACTGCAATGCTTGCTTAGATGAATCTTAAATGGCTACTGTGGCATATTGAGCCTGCAATGCCCACTGTAGCGGATTGAGTCTGCTGTGCTTCATTGGGGGAGTAGGCGACAGCACTTCATGATAGGCGCTGAAGGACTGGCTGCAATATAAAATACAAACCGACATCTACCTACTCTGTTTATTGCAGAGATGATATCCGTCGCATATATTTTGATACCCCCATTGTTGTATCAGGTCAGATGTGACTGCAATAAAGTACACAAATATCCATCAGAGAACGGATTGTGGCAGTTCGTCACAAATAACCCAAAATGTACATATGTCTGAGAGGGGAAACCCCTTATGCACGTTGGCTCTGATATGTACTCGGAGTTTTGCCGAGATCACGTGTGTCACACATAGCTCGCGCTCGTCACCCACTTCCCAGCCTGACATCACCCTGTCGCTCGCTCGTCACCCCCTCCCCAGCCTGACACCACCCTGTCGCTCGCTCGTCACCCACTCCCCAGCCTGACACCACCCTGTCGCTCGCTCGTCACCCCCTCCCCAGCCTGACACCACCCTGTCGCTCGCTCGTCACCCACTCCCCAGCCTGACACCACCCTGTCGCTCGCTCGTCACCCACTCCCCAGCCTGACACCACCCTGTCGCTCGCTCGTCACCCTCTCCCCAGCCTGACACCACCCTGTCGCTCGCTCGTCACCCACTCCCCAGCCTGACACCACCCTGTCGCTCGCTCGTCACCCACTCCCCAGCCTGACACCACCCTGTCGCCGCACGCTGAGGTTGGAACCAGTCGACGGCTAAGACTTTGTGTTTACAACACTTCCTGCGCGTTGGGACCGCCATCGGTTGTCGGATATGACTTGGGGAGGCGCATACCATGTGCCATCCATGATGTCAAGCATGCTTTCGAAATGGTCATATCCATTGATTCCTTAGTCGCGCGAAGACTTGAGACGGAAGTCTGGATGTGACGCGAGACCGTCCGTCTTACAGAGCAGGACGACGGTCTGGACGTGCTGGCGTCCGTCATTTCCCGCCAGAAGGACATGGCGGGAGCCATTGGCGCCGAAATCCAGGAGCAGAGCGGTACGTCTGCGAGGCGGCTGGGCTGTTTGTGTATGCTGGGTATTCTACATGAATACGTGGTGTGTTGGAACATACCGAGTGCCGTTGTCAGACTGGCACGAGCCATGCTTTGCGAAGTAAGTTGCGGTGGGGGCAGACCAGTTGTGACAATGTATTGCCTATGTATTAACACAGGTGCATAAGCGCTAGCAAATAATGTATTAACTACGTGGCTTCGTCTAGGGGCAAGATGCTCGTCTCACAATCGAAAGGTTGTGGGTTCGAGTCTCACCTGTCGCTACTCTTTGCCCGCGACCAATCGGCGTGAGAGATTGGCGACGCTATATGACCCAACAGTCGACGTGTCGTAAAACCAATAACCAACCAACTACGTGGCTTCCGTGTAATGGAGGCATGGATCCAGAGATGCTAATGTTAAATCAGGAACACAAGACGGGAGGGTTAAGAAATAAAGAGGGGATACGGGAGGAAGGTACGTTGAAGGCAATGATGGAGCTCCGTTCTGTACCTTTCAGGGTTAAGTGGAGCATTATGCCTACACATTTAGGTTTAATTTCCATCTCAGGTAGCCGTAATAACTAACTCCAGGTCAGGTCAAGTAGACCAGTGACAGGGATATAATGAGTAGCCCGATTGTCGCCGTAGTTGTTAGACCCCAATCGTGACGCAAAGGTAATCTCGTTCCATGGCTATATGTAAATTGAAAACTTTGTCCAATGTCATGGTACATGCAACGTTCAAAGTTACTAACCAGGTCAATGTTGAGTACAAGGAATTGTGTGATGAGCTATTGAAGCTGGCGATTTTCAGGCCATGTGCAGAGGTAGTTTGGGACGGCTCGTTATACGTCACTATTAGTGTATGAGAGTGGTGGGAACGCGATTGTCAACGTCCCAGCCGTAGTCCCAGGACAGCGGTGGTCGACAATTTAACGTCATATATCAGCGAGTGGTTGCGCGGTGCGTGTCTTGGTAGGTTCTCACTAGATGTCACTGCGTGTCGGCAGCACTGCTTGACGACATCTCCGACATGACGGTGCGCAGCTCTGGACGGATAGAGCGGCAGACCCAGCAGGTGCGCCGTGTCGACCGCAAGGCCTCCGGCACCTGCTGTGAGTGTCAGACTTTGGTGTCTGTTGTTGGGCCGCCGCCGGGCCTATCACGTGACCCGGTCACGTGACCCGGGCCACCGGGGGTGGCTCGGCGGCGTGTCGTGTCATGCAGGAGTGTGAATACAGGACTCGAAGGTGAAGGTCTGTGACATGGTGGCAGCGGTGGGATGAAACCCCGTGGTTTGTGAGGGTTAACATTCCCTGTGTTCTATTGTTCGCGACGGTTTTCTACTTTCAAGACCTGAAGTATAATTGCGTGCGTGAATATGGCCTCATTGAGCGTTTCGTTGTCCGACTTCCTGATTTTTGCCGGCTCGAGCTCGCCTGAGTTATTTATCAAGCGGCTCTCTACCGGCACTTCTTGGTCGGCTTATCGGCGGAGGAAAAGCGTCTCCTTTCGCGTCAAGGGGCGTCTACTTTCGAGTCTGCAGTCAAGGAGTTAACTCGGGAGGAACAACTGGCCGAACCCTGCGGCACAGCGTCATCCGTCAACGAACGTGAGCACACAGTCACCTGGGCAGAGTATGCTGGGATCTCTGCTGAGTCTCCACACCCAATCCGAACGCCACAGAGATCTTCATCTCCTTCGTGGCGCCGTGCCACGGACGGAGACTGCACCAGGGCCGCGGGCAGAGCGGCCGGCGCAGGTGCGCACGGCGCAGGACGGGAGCGCTGGCGCCGTAGTTCTCCGGCTGCGCCGCGGGTGGCGCTGCCGGCGCGGCTCATGCTGGGGGTAGAGCATGGGAGGCCAGCAGAGGCCGGGAGCAGCGTGGCGGCTCACCGGTGCCGGCACGGGCGCGGGAGAGCGATGCGGGCACGGCCGGCCGGCCTGAGCTGAGAACAGCGGACCGCGGCCAATCGCGCAGTCCGGACCGGCAGACGAGGGGACGGCAGGCCATCCAGTGCTGGGCTTGTCGCGGCTTCGGCCACCTCAAAAGGCACTGCCCAAACAGACAAGGGGGCAGGCTGGCGGAAGGTTGGTGAACCTTCCCATAGCTCGGGTTGCAATCAATGGATTTGCGGTAAGTGATGCCTTAATAGACAGTGGTAGCCAACTGAGTATGATAGACAGCCGTGTTTTTGGCATCATTGCTCCGAACTCGCCATTGAAGCCGCCTGCCCGTCTTGTTTCCGCCTCTGGGCATGCTTTGAAAGCTCTGGGCACGTGTAAACTTAAGGTTGCGTTGTCCGGGGAAGATCACTGGGGACTTGAAAGTGAATTTGTCGTTGTAGAATATTTGATTCATGATGCTGTCTCGCATACACACGGATCAGGAACAGGAGATCAGCGATGCGGCCCGGTCGGCCGACGAACCATCACATGGTTGTGATACGGCACGGGGACAGGAGACAGTCCCTGACACGTCCGGCGACAGCGGACCGGTGAGACCGGGCGCGGGTCAGTCGGATCCGCCGACTACAGAGCGTGCGGACGGTCGCGCCGCCCCTGACCCTAGTGGCGAAACTCAGCAACAGTGCACGGACAGTGCACGGACGACGCACGGCGACGCGCCGATGCTACCCCGGTACGGGGGACGGATTTGTACCCGGAATCTGTACGTACAAATTCGACACCGAAGTCTAACGGTTGTGAAGTCGCTAGCGAGGGGGCTCGGGAGGTTTCCGCTGTTTCACTGGTTCCTCTCAAGCCAGATACCCTGCGCTGGTACCAGCGGCACGACAGGAATTGTAGAGCCATAGCACATCGCTTGAATCATGGAAAGTGGCCACGTTTCGCCCCTCCCTGTCTGAAACGTGAGCCGTCGGAACATTTCAAACTAAGAGACGGGATTGTGCGCCGAACGCCGGCAGGGTCGGCGGGCCCCGAGCAGGTGGTCTGGCCCTTGGCAAAACGATGTGAGCTGTTTCATGCTCACCACGACACCACACACCACGCCCATGGTGGCCCTGAGAAAATGTACGAGCTGATCAGTCGGCACGCTTGGTACCCGGGCATAAAGACAGGATGCGAAGACTAAGTCCATACCTGCGAAAGATACAAACAGCAGTATGACAGGCGGCACAGAGTTGCAGAGCCAGCGATCAAAGTCGGTGACAGGTTGTTGTACAGGAACTTTTCCGCTCGATCCAAGTTGGATTAGGACCTTGGATAGGACCTTATGTTGTAGTCGCCCTACGAGGTCGACGGCACTTAGATTTTGTTGAAAAAGGTGGAAAACTTCGACGCACCCATGTGAAAAATGTAAAAGTTGTGCGCGATCGTGATGTGTAATTGTGTGACACGTTTCACGTTTTCAGTGCAAGGTGCGAGTATTGTTGCGTATTGCGGCCGCGGGTATCACTTGTTCAGTGCCAGACTTGACGTTTGTACAGAAGATACATGGTACTTACTTGGTACGGCGACATAGGTGGGGTCAGGGTAGCCGTTCAGCGTTATTTGCTTCAAACGCGGTGTATATACTGAGCTGAAACCCGTTTTTTGTGTTCAATTGCGATTACCCTCGCAATTTGGATGAGAGGGGAAAGTGTCAGACTTTGGTGTCTGTTGTTGGGCCGCCGCCGGGCCTATCACGTGACCCGGTCACGTGATAGGCCCGGCGGCGGCCCAACAACAGACACCAAAGTCTGACACTTTCCTCTCTCATCCTGGTGACCGTGACAGGACCTTCACCAAAGGTGAAGGTCTGTGACAGTGAGTGACCTGGGTCAGCGCAGCCTGCCCGGATGTGGCGGTGGGATGGTCGCCGTCCAGCCGGACAGTGACGCCGTGTCAACACTTGACACGGCGTCACTGAGGTCCATGGGGGATTTTTGCTGTCCATGGTTCTTCCTTTGTGGAGGGGGGAGGGCACTGGACATTACGGTTATTGTCTAATCGTAATAACAGTCGTAATATTCTTATTTGCTCTAGTGTATTCTTTGGATTATTTTGTGCCCATTGGCTCTCAGTGCCATCCCAGATTGTAATTGGCTGTTCTGTCCGAGCGTCGGCGGATTGGGCGGGTCCTCGAGCTATGTCACGCAATTCTGATATTTAATTAAAATATTCTTATTAGGGCGAGATGACTGGGTGCGGTCGATATTTTCGCAACCAGCTGTGCTTAGCGTTTACCACGATTCCGTAAATCCACTCAGTGGCCATTGCATTGGGTTGTTCCTTGGGCTTTACGCAAGCATTGACCCTGGTAAGATTTGCTCGTAACTATGATTGTCGTATTTCATTACTGTGACATATTTGGAAAGAATGAGGTTGAATTCTGCAGTCATTTCGGTATGTAGATGGCTTCTGATCGTATTGGAGAACATAAGTAAGAAATAATTCGGTCATACGCAAGCATATAGCAATACGTATTTATGTCACATCAACTTTCATAATAAGCGGACGTGGCTAATTAGACCACACCTTCGTTGCAGGGTACTGGGTGGCAATCGTGCTCCTGCTGGTCGCCATCATCGTCGTCTTCCTCTGGTGACCCTGAGGCCACACCCGCGCGTGCCCCAGCCGCCATGCCCGCCTCAACTGCGGTGCTTCCCGTTGGAACACCACCGCGGCTTGACACATCACCGATGGCGGTAACGCGTGCTGACGTCTACAGCGAACTACAAGGTCAGCCGACCGACCGGTGCCTGCCGACGTGCGGTGACCCCGATTGGTGACCCCGACCGGTGAATGAGAGCCGATGACGTGCCGACCTGCTGTCTGGGGTGTCGCCTCAGGCCACGGCAATTGTTCAGTTAAAGTGCGGTCGGGACAGGCGACGCCCGGGCCGGATGGATTAACACTGTCTGCGAATTCCGACGAGCATCGGGGACGGGAACGTCTGCCTGGACCTGTGTGTGAATGATCTTTCTGCCCGTCGTATGATCCGCTTGGATTCACGCTGCCCTCGCTGGGTGTTGGGTTGGATTGGGTTGGGTTTTGCCTTGGTGTTAAGGGGCAATGCGTGAAGGGCTGTGATTCCTCTTCTTGATGGCTCATTATGCTAGGGTCACTGACCTGTGCCGGACGATAGTCCAGCTGCGGGCGATTCCGCCCTGTGTGGTTAGTCTCGCTGAGGATTCCTTGTGAGGAGCGGCATCATGATGTCATCCAAGGGAGGTCCGTAACGATGGCCTCCCCTCTGATCGAGAACTCGATCCATTCTCCGGCCACAATTTTGGCCGATTGTTCAGCGTACCCACATGGTCGGAGACGACCGCCTGGAGCGTGCTCTCCCGGCCTCCCCTTGCCAGTTGTCAGCTGGTCGATGGCCATCTCAGCCAGAGGCGTTAGTTGAAGTTGTAATAAAGTCATCCTCTCGGCATTGTGATAAGTCTAGTTCAGACCTCGGTTTATATATATATATATATATATATATATATATATATATATATATATATATATATATATATATATATATCCTGGAGCGGTTCCATGGGTTAACGATAGATGGCCGTGGTCTGGCGTGATTGTGCGGCCCGTCAATAGATGACACTGATGTGGTCGCATTCTGTGAGATGCCTCCGAATGGCTGTTTCATTTGTGATCCAGCATATCGCGACGACCGGGCGTTGCCCACACTGATCTCGTCAGTTGTGGACCCTGATCAAACGCACGGTGCCTTCGCTCCCCCTTCGTAGGCCTCGGTTGGTGTACGCCATGCGGTGTCCAGTTCGAATGCTTCTCTTGGCGTCACTGGGCCACCTTCTCTGGCGTGACTGCTGCCCTTCTCTGTGGTCCGTATCGTACGCGAGCAGTGCCGGCGTGGGAACTGTGGTCCGTATCGTACGCGTACAATACGGACTGCGTGGTGCAGCATGTCGTACGCCTACATGATGCACCTTGCAGCCATCGTTCTCAGATGGTGAGGTCGCACATGTTGAGGTGCTGCTTTGTGAGGACGTCTCTCGCGTAAATATGACCTCCATTCACCTTGTGGAGATGTCACGCACAATCACAAAGTGCACATTCTTGGTGAGTCCCGCGAAGTATGCATTTACACGCTCCTATAGCTCTCATCCCGGTGTCAGAGGTGCAATGGGCCCGCGGGGCGATTCCTCTATTTCGCGTACGCACCGCTGTAGCCACGCGCCAGGCTCTACATCCAGACCCAGCCGCCTCGCCTGGCCAGGCTCTACATCCAGACCCAGCCGCCTCACCTGGCGAGGCTCTACATCCAGACCCAGCCGCCTCGCCTGGCCAGGCTCTACATCCAGACCCAGCCGCCTCACCTGGCGAGGCTCTACATCCAGACCCAGCCGCCTCGCCTGGCCAGGCTCTTCATCTCTCCCTGGATGCCCGCTGTGCCGTTCGTGCAGGATGTCTCCGGACGGAGGAAGGTCTCGGTCTTTGCGGGATCACCGCCCGTCCACGCGACGGTAGTCGAACGGTCGAGATCCCTCCGACACTTCGCCGTGCCGTCTGTGGATGGTCGACAGGTCCGCCACCTCCGCATCTGGCCAGCCGCTCCGCGTACACTTGAGCACTTTCGACGGGCAGGGGCCCGTCACGTGCCGTCGCTCTGTTTTGCGCCTTTAGAACAAACGCTGTTTTGTACACACAGTGGCATTCCAAGACGTAGTTGTCTTTGATCTCATTCTCTTCGTTCTCTTTTCGCAATCGTTTCAGTTTCTGGACGGTTTCAATTTTCTGGACAGGCTATCCGCACTATTCACCATGTGCATCTGCCTCTTCAAACATTCGTGGCTCAATTGGAAAAAAAAGTGCACCGTCTGCTGCAGCACTCACCTCTGCAGCACCGTTATAGCAAAGCTTGGCAGACCCTCGTGTGGACTTGGCATCCGAGGTGTGCACGGTTCTACGCTACCAGCGGACAGTGTTTCATTTGGGGTTGAGCAGGGGTCAAAACTAGCATGTTCGAAAGTGATGCAGTTGTATGCTGACTTTTGCTCCTTCTCAGCTCATCCAGACACTGGTAGTCACCGTATGATCATATGACTGACGGCACACGTCAAATGAGATGAACAGAATTGGGCAATAAACACGCTCCAATGAGGCCGGCTGGGCAGACGATCGCCCAGACAGCATTTTAACCGGGCCCCGACTGGGGCCCAGCCGGTCGGACGGCAGGGCAGCGACCGGGCAGCCCGACTGGCCCCAGTTGGCCCATGCAACATTTATTCGCTGGGGCCCGACATGGCCCCGGTCGGTTATCCGACCGGGGCCCAGCTCGGCAGCGACTGTGCGCGCGAGTCTACGCCGAGCACGAGCGCGGCGCAGACTGGGCGCGGACCAGGGGACGAGTGGTCTAGGGGTAAGATGCTCGTCTCACAATCGAAAGATTGTGGGTTCGAGTCTCACCCGTCGCTACTCTTCGCCCGCGACCAATCGGCGTGAGAGATTGGCGACGCTATATGACTCAACGGTCGACGTGTCGTAAAAAACAATAACAAAATGGGCGCGGACCGGGCTGAGGCTAGGCACGGGTTGGGCGCAGGCCGGGCTGAGGCTCTGCACGAACTGGGCTGCGTTGAGTGTGCAACGAGCAGGGCCAGGTTGCGCCGCAACTGGGTATCTCATCCTGGTTCGCACTGGTACGGGGTGCCGCGTGCGGTCGCCTGATTCAACAAATATAGCATGTCAGCGTAATAGTGACGTAGTGAGACGCACACTACACACACCACGTTTCCACCGATTAGCGCGGTTCGCTCCCAGCTGTCACCGGTTTCTAAATGTCGTGTATAATGCAAAACGTATATTAATTATTCGCATAATACAACGACGCACATCTCTACTACTCTAATAGTCGCTAAACGTAAGCTCTGAGTTCCTTGGACTGTCGTTTTCAGATCGAACTGACTCCTCAAGCTCTTCCGTAGCGGTATTGTGCTCCGGAGCGGGGCGCTCGACCGGTGGTGACTGGCGGTCAATGTGCACGCGTTCCAGCCTCCTGTCGCCGCGATCCCGCCGCCATTTTCCCAATGCGAAATCGATTTCTCGCATGGTACTCTCGGCCGTCCGCATGTTCTTCTTCACCGCCACTGAAAAGCGCGAAACCATCAGATTTAGCATCAACCCTTTTATTACTTCACACAAGTTAGGCACACTAAGGTTGGTTGAATGGCTATTTACGCTCTTAACTAAATCAGCCAAATCCACCATTTCGTTATTGGGGTTCAGGGTCGCATCAAATGCATAGGCTATACCGCGCCCATTAGGTTAGTCGAGCCAGGTATAAACGTACCGATGCCAAGGGCGATAGTACGCAAAACAGCATGCTATGACATTTCATGACCTCGTATTTTGCACATTCGGGTGATATATATCCATGTGCTACACTTGTGGGCGGGAGTAAACCAAATCAAAACCAACAGCAGACAGAAACTGGGGGAGTTTTGCGACGCAGCGTGAAACAATCCACATTCTCACTTGCACAGGAAAAACGCAGTGTTTTACGGAAGGCATGCAGCAATTGGTATGGATCAGCTGGTTTATCTGACCATGTAAGGTGATGCTACCCATGGGTAGAGATTAAAAAAATCAGAGGACGGAGAAACGATAAACGTCAAACTTCGTGATATTGCTACGGCACAACCTGATGTTCTTGGGGATGGTATTCCCGAACCACTCCAAAGGAAGGAAACTCACCTGTCCAAAAAGTGCATAGTATGATGGACATATGCTTAAATCACATAACAAGAACGATGCTTATGGTTGGTGAAAGTCGGGTACAACATGGAAGCTGAAGTCAGTTTGAAGGCCGTATGGTCCCAGTAAATCACGGATTAATGAAGGAATTCACTCTACCTTTGGGGACTATGGACTGTGTCATACGAATAGGTCGTCGGTATACCCAGTGTAGGGCCAACGGCTACCTGGGCACATTTACCATGGTACGACCTGCTTACACATCCGCCTTTCAAAGGATTGGACATTTACAGAGCCAGAGCACCGATATGAAAAAGTATAATTATGATGGGTCTATTAAGCGGTTGACTACTAACAAGTACTTACAGCAGCAAAGGATTGAGAGAGGATTCACGTGAAGGTAGACAACCACAATAGCCACATACCTTCTCCACCGAATATAAGCATCATTCATCAGTACATTTGAACTAAAGCAGCAATCAAAGCTTCAGCGAATCATTACGAACAGTTGAACCGTAACCCTATTATGTAAGAGAGCTTCAGAAGCTTCCGATGGGTTTTTGTTCGACGTTTCTTAACGCGACACGCTATAATTCGTAAATTTCGCGACGTCTCCTAAAGTTCTTTTCGGCGAATGATGCCGTTTTTTTGTTATTGATGCGAGGCGGCCCTAGACAGTGAGCTTGGATGTCAAGGCTGGCTATTTTTCTACAGCGTGATGAGCTTTCAAAGCCAGACAGATATCCTATAAAGACAGACATGTTATGTATATAAGGACTAGTTTTTTTGACAACACCGTTGGTGGAGAAAACATACATATTGATTGCACATTTAACGTCACTAGATATGTGCATCAATGGCAGCGGCGGTTCCAGGGTAACGAAGTAAGGAGGTAGTGGTGGTTTCAAAATGATAGTAGGGATGATAATCCCGGGACTTTTTCTCAATCCCGGGATCCCGGGATCTTGAGTGGGTCAATCCCGGGATATCCCGGGATCCCGTGATTGAGCTGTTTTCTAGGAATATGTCGATAATTTGTTTTTTTTCCTTAAATATCGTATGTGGGCCATACCTACAACCATTTCAAGGGTTCCCCGTTGAAAGTAATTTATATTTAAGTGCATTATAGCCGCATGAGACAGAAAAGTTAAATACCACACTAAAAATATATTCCTGGGTTCTTCGTGCTACCTACACAAAGCGTACACGAATTATACTGTTTATGTATTTCCCGGTTACATGTCTTCCTTCTATCTAGCCAGCATGCAATTGTTTTCCCTGCGTCTTGAAAGCCGGTCAATTGAAGGTTCCAGCCGGTCACTAAGTGTTACGGTAGTGGCATTTCAAGAAGCAGAGAGCATCAACAGTGTCGTCACCAAGACGCGACCGCACCTTTGTAACAATATTTCCAACGGTTGAAAACACACGCTCAGACTCAACACTCGTGGGCACAATTCCCTTGAGCCAGCTGTAGGCCACCGCCACCATGCCCGTCTTTCCTGAGACTGATAAGTTCTCTAATTCTTTTCTGATAGCCTTGGTCATAAGGGAAGAATTAGATAACTTGATTCCGGATGCACATGACTGCCCTGGGGCATCTGGAACTCTGACCTGGTCTAGAGCATGTTGTAGCATCGACTGAAGTGACTGCGTTGGTGCAGGATCATCAACGTCCATTACTTCTGTCTCTACACCTACTTCAGCTGTATCCACCCTTTCTCCCATCCTTTCCATCATGCGCAAGACTAAGTCTTGCGTGTCCCTGCGGGAGGCACTGGGGAAAATGTAATTCCACTCACTATCTGCTGACAGGTTGTTGTGGAGTTGCTGCAGAACTTTCGCCGTTTTTGACCATCGCTGCCTGATTCGCTGACTCAGGGCATCACTCAGTTTGTTTGCAGCCACACCACGTTCCTTATCAAGCGCACCTAACATAAATTTTAAAGCAGCTTCAGCCTCCAAGATGCCACTCTCTCTGCGGCATAGGGCTTCTGCTCCCAGTTTCATGATCTGAAGGCAGCGAATGGTCTCCGGCACAATGGCGTATTCATAATCATCAATCATTTTCATATGCTTGTCTCCTATGTCGATGAGAGCCTTGTGGACAGCTATTTTGAGGGTATCAAACCGATCTAGCATATCGTACAGACTATTCCACCGGGTTTTGCAGTCTAACACTAGCATCAGTTCCTTTCCATGCTCCTCTTTTACCTACTTCTGGAGTACCTCGTTCCGAACAGGGGACTTTCTAAACCAGCGGACAATTTTTCTAATTCTCTGAACGGCCTGAGAAAGCGAGCCATGTAGCTCGCGGTGACCGGTGGCGGTATCCTCGTCTGCATCGTTGCCGTCATCATCGCCATCGCAGTCGGACTCGTCTGACGAGCTCATCTGCAAGACGACGTAGGTTACGGAAACTTCGTGATGTTCGCAACAAGCAATGACGCCGCAATTAATACTGAATATTGCACTAATTTTTACGCATTTTTACATCATATTTGCATCAGAAAACAGATTAAACAAAAAGACGAATAGCGGTATCTTAATGTCTAGGATTTTCCGACACATAAACCCAGCTCACCTGATCAGGTGCACCACCACGGTCGTCGTCTGCCTGATCGGGGGTCTCTTCTCCGGCGTCACTCGAGTATAGGGCGTCGATAACGGCGAGGTGCACGCCGTGTGCGAGGCAGAGCTGGTGTTCGCACGGCAGCGCCTTCCCGAATTTCACCATCACGGACGCTCCGTCCGTTGTGACGCAGGTGACGTGCTTGCTGAGCTCGAGGCCAAATTCGGCCAGCTTGCCCTTCAGAAGATCCAGGCACTTCTCTGCTGGCATTGAGCCATGACAACGAGCGACACCGAGACCCCACATCTGGCCGTCGCAGTGGACGGTCACACTCATGTAGCGACGGTTCCTCAGGGAAGTATATTCGTCGATTGTAAGCGAGAACCTTTTGCCCTTAGATACTTCTTCGGACAGCTTCGCCTTCACGTTACACTTCAGGCGAGCGCAATGTCTGAGGACCCGCCGGCGGATCGTATTGTGATGTGTTGGAAGGTTCTTATATCCTTTGGCAGCCATTAATCCGCGTAGGTCTGGCGAGGTACAAAAAACTGTAAATGGAAGCCCATCTCTTGCGCACATTCTGGCAAGAACGGCATCCAGGTCGTCGTCCGTGTTCGATAAGTAATAGCTATCCAAGGTCCTCATTCCTTTTGGAGTGGGCGCCGTATGCCTGGGGCTCTCACCTTGACCCGACTCGACTTGACCTTCAGACATGTCCTTGGATTGGGATGGTCCAGCAACACCCATTCCACCATGCTTACTCTTGAGGTGAACATGAAGTCCTTTCGTGGAACCTCCGGATATTTTCAATACTTTTTTACAGATACGACACTTCGCTGTGTTTCCAGTCTCACCTCTCAGAAAGTGTTCCCACACTACGCTTCCTTTGAATTCCACAAAATCCGGCATCTTTATATCAGCCCTTAGCTTAGCTTCGTCGGCTTCGTCGAAAATGCTCAGACAAGATAAAATTCGGAGATTGGAGGATACCACCACCATCAACAACAACACCACGGTGCCCTGCCAGCGCCACTCCGCCTCAAAGCACTGGGAGTCAGTCACTGAGGCGCAGGACAGGGCACAGCCCGCGACGGCCGCTGACTCACATCCGGTGTAGCATGTCCTCGAGTAATATGACCTGCCGTGGAGAGGCGGCCCGGGAGCCACGCGGGGGCTCGGAGCCTGACACCGTGTGAAACGCTGTCGAATACGATCGCTGAATTGCAGGACGCAGCTGGCTAATATGAGAAGAACATAGTACAGTTCAGAAATTTAGTACAGTTCAGAAATTTGGACACCAAACCACTCAAATTCGTCAAATTTTACGTATCCATCTATCATGTTATCAATCCATAATGGTTTTCCACATTGACGTTTTTAACAATAGTTTTGTATGAATAAAAAAAAACTCATCGGGATCCCGAAATCCCGAGAGCCTCCAATCCCGGGATTCCGGATTGACGTAATCCCGGGATCCCGGGATCCCGATCCCGGGATTATCATCCCTAAATGATAGTAAACCGAAACCTGGACATTGGGAATTCGCATGGCAATGGAAGCGTATCATTTCCGAAATGGGTGGATCAAGGCCAGCTTTGGGGCCATGGACGATAATTGGCCGTAATTGACCAAACACGTCCTCCTGAAGTTCAGCTACAATGGATGCATCCATGGTTCTGTAATTGAACTGCATTACGACACAAATAATGCATTAATAAATTGGACTCAATTAATAATACCTCAATGTGAAATTAGAGCTTTTGTGAAGCCAAAAAAAGTCATTAAGTCACATTCTTTTCCTCCCTCATCCGTCGTTTTCGAAATTTCAGCATTGTTTACAACAATATTCCAGGCAATGTTACAAGCTTTCAAACGATATCTTTCAAAAATATTGGCACATGTTATCGAGATCTGAAGAGGGGTTAGAAGGGGGGGGGGGGAATAAGCACCCACGTAACATTGAGATATATTGTCATGCCTTACACAATAATGTTAAGCTACCAACCACAATCCTGGCCTTACTCCTTCTGTAATGGGCTACGAGGGAAACTCAAGTCAATCATGACATGATAGTGTGTTATTTTATCACTTACGGATTATGGTTTGATGCAGACGCGTTCCCTGGAACTTCTTCTTCCCTCCGCGCTTGGACTTCTCGGTGAGTGAGAAGAGGTCAAATGCGGCGCTGTCCATGAGAGCTCAACAACACAGCCGCAATACTACCGTCACGGCGTCACCACCCAACGCTGTCCATGAGAGCTCAACAACACAGCAGCAATACTACCGTCACGGCGTCACCACCCAACGCTGTCCATGAGAGCTCAACAACACAGCAGCAATACTACCGTCACGGCGTCACCACCCAACGCTGTCCACGAGAGCTCAACAACACAGCAGCAATACTACCGTCACGGCGTCACCACCAGGGGTGTCGATTTTTTTAAAAACATTGGGGGGGGGGCTAAAGTGCCAATGCACTAGACCCCCCAAAAAAAAAAAAAACACACATCGGATTTAGCCCACTATATTTTCGGATCTCAGAAATGATCAGTATGACCATGCAATTGTTGTTTAGTTGCTTAGCAGATTTTCTTTCAGACAATATGGTTTAAAATGCATCAGCATCGCTAATCTCAACATTTTATGATGTAAGCTGTACTTCCACAGTGGAGGGAATTCCAGCTATTTTATTTGTTTTTACACACAATTTTACATTTTTCAGCAAAAGGTGGAGGGTCAGTCCACTATCTAATCCAAATCTGTTTCTTTTCAGTACAAAATGTGCTGGTTAACATCAATGTTTCTACTTAGCATGGTGATTTTCATTTTTTTCCCTTTAGCTTTCTTAACAGCATAAAATAGCATAGGTTATTGGGGGGCCCAAATCAACATTGGGGGGCCAAGATCAACATTGGTGGGGCCATGGCCCCCACAAAAGGATACAAATCGACACCCCTGGTCACCACCCAAGGTGGCCAAGTAGCACGCCTGGAAACATGAGCAACTTTTATTTATTTAATGAAGGGAACATATTAGGGTGCTACATTACCAATGAAATCAATGCGCCCTGAAGTCAAAATAATTAACTTAGATTGCAGGTGACGGATGCGGACTGTGAGACTCATGGCATAAACTGTTTGAAAAATCAGCCAGTCTCATGCTGTTAAAATGACAATTTAGTCCCAAATATGCCCAAATCAACAGTATCTTCCACCCATGGAGATTCTTCAGCTGTTGACAGCTAAAGAACAGCTGAAGAAGGCCAATAAAGGGTGATGTATACTGTTCGTTTGTGTTGATTGGTTAGATGGTTATTGTAATTTATGGGCGCATAGACTGTGTGGGTCATTCAGCGCTATAACATCGTCAGTCAGACAGTAAAAGCAAGTAACATAGTCAGTGAAACAGTGGAAGTAAGCGAAAGTCAGTGAAAGTCAACCAGAATGGCATGCCCCAGGGTGAAATACAAGTGTGATACCATGCTGTGCTACAATCCTCATTTTGTCATATGTAAAAGCGAGTTAATGTGGAGTATAATTCACATAAAACTTGATTACTGATAAAAAGCAGAAAAGCTGTCCTGATTGAACAATGGAAGGCTTGTCGCCTAATGCTCCCCTAAGGGAGAGAGAAGCACGACGAAAGTGGCGCCTTCGCTCATAGATAAGTCGGCAGCAGGCTGTTATTTTGGCATCTTTTGGATTAAAGCACGATTGGGACAGCATGAGACAATGGCGAGTTTTCCTAAGAGACAAATTCCTGGGTAAATTAGATTATCGAAGAATATTTAGTGCGGTACTCGGTAGCTAAAACAGTTAAGTATGGCAAGGGTCATCTGTTACGCAGGAACAAAAACGACACCGATGTCACGCAGTCAACAAAGGAGCCATCACACAAAATACAAATTCAAAACTAGAATAGTCCTGTCTCCATTGGAGAAACTATATGATAAACATATATAAATCAAACCATACCAGTGAGCTGCGCCGTTCTAGAGACTCCAAGTGCTCCGTCAATGCTGCAATGTCTTCGTGCCTGCTAGCCGGGATCGGAAGTCCTCTGGTTTCAGCGACATCACTGCCTTCCCATGGAGGGCATGCCATGCCGAACTGAACCAAAACAACAGGCACTGTCCAACGACAGCAGGAGTTCTCTGCCCCGCCCCCCCCCCCCGCCCTAGTCCACTCAAAACCTTGGCTTGATCCACATGCAAATTATTTTTTACTGAAAAATTCAAAACAATTTATTTTCTTTAAAAAAAATTATAATAAAAAACCTAAGCTAACACAACCTATCCTAAGCTAGCCTGAACCGTTTTTGAAGAAAACAAAATCAATTAATTAAAATGTCATTCAAAATGTTATAATTGCAACAAAAGGTTAACCAGGCCTGACTTAACCAAACCAAACTCCTTTGTATGCTTCATGGCGGTAAAATGTCCGTAAAACTTGTCTTTGGCCAGCCTGCCACCGGTACGAATGATGTCGATGATGATGATTGCTTTGTTTGATTATTTTCGCCTCTTGTTCTTTTTTCACGTCAGTACCAGGCAACAGTGCAAACACGTATACACTTCCCCGGAAATGTTTGATTTTTTGTCTTTTGTTTTTTGTTTGTTTTTTCCTTTTTTCACATCATGGGTAGAGTAGAGAGAGAGTGGGTCACGGAGTTATGAGGAGGTTGTTTAGTGCCGGTTGTCGTTGGTAGAGGTGGTGTTTGCTTTGTTGGTTGATCGTGTTGTTGGTACATTGGGTGTGGAAGAGGTGCTGTCTGAAGTGTCGTAGTTGTCTGAGAGGTTTCAAAGGTCTGGGTCAGTGACTGGTCCGTATTGGGTTTGTTCGTTTTTGCGTGGTGGGCGTGGTTGTCGTGCAGGTTCTTGTGGGCGTGGTGGAGGTGATGGTTTGCGTGTTCCGCCCTGTGGTATTGGGGATGGGGCCTGTGTTGAGCGGGTGGGTGTGTTGCGTCGTGTCTTGTTCGGCTTTGGGTTCCTGTGTTGTGGGTTGTGGCCATAGCGTTGCGTCTGTCTGGGTTGCGTAGGTGTACTGTGTGGATTTTAGTGGTTCAACCGTATACTTCGAGTGTGTTTGTGTTGCTTTTATGTACGGCTTTTGGCGACATGTGCGCTGCGCTAGTTTCTGGCCATTGACCCACGACCTTGCCCGGGGCGGGGCCCAGCCCTCCAAGTGAGCGAGACGGATTATTTATCCCTCCGCTCCCCATCGAGGGCAGGCCCTGTCTCAGAAGGCGTGGCCTCCGCCGCATCCGACGCAGCGCTACGTGCCGCTCGTGCATGTGTCGGTGTAATGTGGGGCGGTACAGTTACCACGAGTTGGTGTCGTATCATGACACACCCCTCCCCCCCCTCGAGTGGCCGTAGCGCTGACAGAATTGACAGCGTCGAGGGAGGGGTGCTCGTGGTGTCGCTGTGTACCTAATGTATCCGGCTCTAACGTGTGTGGGCGGTTGTCTTGTGTTGAATGCCAGTATCAGCATGCATATGTGTCATGTTTGTGTAATGGGACTGGGGACCTGTAGACGAAGGGGATCGCCTGGCTCCCGAACTTGAGTCAGGTTCTCCGTCATCCAGGCCAACTCGCTTGCATGTATGGTGCCCTGTGAGGTGTTGAGGATGTGTGGCTGGCGTGATGGTGATTGATGTCTTTAATCAGTTCGATCTGGGGTATGATGTCGTGATGTCATTGCCATCGTGGGCCTGGATCAGAAGCGCCCCCAATCTAATTTGGCGTGCGTGAGGGGCGCTTCTTCCACTGGGTGATGTCCTCTACCGTCCAGGTGTCAAGGGAGCCCATGGGGTTCCCATCATCCCGCCGGCAGAGGAAGTAATCACCGGTGGGTGTGCTTGTATTGGTGTCAGTGTCCACGGTGAGTTAATTTATTGGTGTGAGTCGTGGGTTTGGTGTTGGATAGGATAGGTAGACACTAGGGATGTCAAAATCCCGGGATTTGCCAATCCCGGAATCCCGGGATTAAAAAATTTCAATCCCGGGATATCCCGGGATCCCGGGATTACAGTTCAGTTGAAAATAAAGATGTAAAATAGGTATATAGGAGGTCGCAGTGATACCATTTCCTCTAATATATGCTGCGGTTGAAGAGCGTTGGCGTTCTGTTGCATTGGTTAGCTTCCAATTCTTAAATTAGTTCTGCAAAATGTAAGATACAAAACCTATATTGACCACAATAACAACAACTGAAAGTGTCACAAAACTTTATCATATTGAAGCACAATAATGTTTGTAACTTCCGAAACTTCGTCCGCAAATCATTTTGTTTACTCGTTTAGCATAATTTAAATACAAATATACCAACTGGATCCTGTATCACGCTGAAATAAGTATTGAGTCCTTAGAACAGAACGTTTATTACCGATAACGACACTTCAGGAACACAAGCGCATCGATTGTTTCATCATTTAAACGTGAACGGACCTTGGAAACCACATGTCCTACAGTAGAAAACACTCTCTCGGACTCTACGCTCGTGGGGACAATCGTTTTGAGCCACTGATAGACCATTTCCGTGAGCCTGCCACGGCCAGAAATTGTTATTGTGTCTAGCTCTTTCCTCACAGCCTTCGACAGTTGGCTTTGCCCTAGACCCTCCGGTGTGACTGGCACTGCACCCTTTGAGACTTTCTCTAGCGCCATCTGCAGCTGTTGCTGTAGAGATGGTGGTGGAGGTGGCTGATCCACATCTGAGTCAGAATCGTGATTGCGAGCTTGGTCTTCCGGCTCGGTGCATGCTTCACCAAGTCTTTCAAGGGTTGACGTGACGAAGTCTTGGACTTCCCTTTTTGTGGCACGGGGGAAGATATGCTTGAAATCTTCGTCAGTGTCTCGCATGCACGTGTGAAGCGATTGGAGCACCGCCGCCGCACTCGACCGTCGCTGTTTGATCCGACGAATCAAAGCTTCAGAAAAGCTTTGAGCCATATCACTGGATTTCTGTGACAGTGAGGTCAGCATGAACCGTACAGCGGCCTCGGCTTCTAACAAGCCACACTCACGTCGACACACCGATTCAGCTCCTAGCTTTAGTATGCTCAGGCATCTTACCATCTCCTGTATCAGATCCATTTCCCATTCTTCCACCATTTTCACGGTTTTCTCTCCGATGTCAATCAGAGCTTTATGAACGGCTGATGTCAGTACGACAAAACGCTCGAGCATCGAATGCAGGCTGTTCCATCTTGTTTTTAAGTCTATTATCAACATCATTTCCTTTCCTTTCTCTTCAACTACGTATTTTTGTAGTCTCTCATTTTTTATTGGGATTTCCTGAACAATCGTACGATTTTTCGTACCTTTTTCACCACATCTAATTTGGAACCTCGAAGTTCGGAAAACTCGCTGATGTCCGACTCCCCTTCCGCGTCTTCGCCGGCGCTATCGTCTGAGTCACCACCACCACTGCGGTGTGCTATGTCCGTGTACAGTACGTCGACTACCGCCAAGTGGATACCGTGCGCCAAGCACAGCTGATGCTCACATGGCAGCTGTTTGCCGAATTTGACCATGACGGATGCCCCGTCACTGGTAACTGCCATCACGTGCTGAAGATCCAAGCCGAACTCGGCTAGCTTTTCTTTCAGAAGCTCGACGCATTTTTCGGCTGGCATGGAACCATGGCACCGAATGACGCCCAAGCCCCATACTTGCTCCTCACAGTGCACGTTAATACTCATGTAACGCCGGTTCCGCAGCGAGGTGTACTCATCTATGGTAAGTGAGAATCTGGAACCACCGGTTAGTGTGTCTTTCATTTCTGATTTCACTTCCATTTTGACCCGAGCACAGTGTCCCATCACCCGCTTTTTAATGGTGTCGTGGTGGGTTGGCACGTTTTAAAATCCCTTTGCTGCCAGAAGGTCACGGAGATCGGGGAAGTGCAGAACACGCTGAATGGCAAGCCGTCTCTGGCACACATCTTCGCCAATTTTGAATCCAAACCTTCTTCCGTACATGTTGGAAAGTAGCTATCAATAGTCTTTCTTTTTTTCTCTGCTGGTCCTCGGTCCTCACTTGAGCACTGGGATGCGCTTGCACTTCCAGTTGAACTACCCGCGCATAGGTACGGATGATTCGTCTTCAAATGGACATGCAGCCCTTTTGTTGAACCACCACTTATCTTCAGAACTTTGTTGCAGCGTTTACATTTAGCGGTTTGTCCTCCACGCTCACGTAGAAAATGTTCCCACACCGCACTTCCTTTAAACGGCACGTAATCTGACATTGCTTCTCAAAAGATCGAAAACAAACTAATAAACGTTAATGTTCACCATCAAACCCTATGCCAATCTGCAAATGCAATCTGCTCTACGAACAGGTCACGACGCGTGCCAGTACGGCGATGCTTTTCCGGCAACTGATCCCCGGCGGCGGTAAATCCCCGGCGGCGGCGGCGGCAACGATCAGAGGCGCAGCCAGGGACCGGGGGGCGTCAAAGGGGCATTGGTCCCTCCCTTGCGGCCGATGTTTTCACTTTTCTGCATTGGAACTGCCCATGAGCAAAAGTTTGGCCCTTCCTTCAACATCAGCTTGCCCTCCTTGAGAAAATCGTGGCTGCGCCCCTGGCAACGTGCGCTGTCAAGGTCAAGTGTATTTCCACTGCTCTCACGCTTACTGCGGCGACTTCGGAATAGCGTGGGAAGAGCGTGACCTTGTCAGCTTGTTTCAAATTGGGCGAGAGGGGGGGCGCAGTGTGGTTTATTTAAACGAAGGATATATTATTATTCCATGATTTTTATAGGGGAATAACTTTATGTCTACCTATATTTCACTCACTTCGTGCTATCGGGTCCCGCACTATTTTGTTTTTTGCCAATGTCGGGGGGGTCTGGGTGGCGGAGCCCCCCAGTTAGGGCCCCACAGGATTAGGTGAGTTAGTTTTGGCCAGGTTGAGCTTTAATATCACTTTTTCGATGATATAAAAATTTATAGCACAAAGTAAGGGATTTATAGCACACGTGTAACTACCACCTTTTTATACCATTTCATTTTTTAACTATTTGACAACTGTCATTGACTTGAGTACGTTCACTTTGAATAACAGCGGCATCCCGGGATTACCTGATTCTTAATCCCGGGATTCGGGATTGAACCAATCCCGGGATCCCGGGATCCCGATCCCGGGATTGACATCCCTAGTAGACACGATTACACAGTCTCAGCGTAGGGAAAGAATGGGCATGAAGAGAGCCATATGGTGTATAAATGTGGACAGAATACTTCAAGAGAATACAGAGAAGTAACAGTGCCGGTGCTTGAAGAGAGCACTAAGTAGAGCGGACGAAAGATCGAACTGAAGGTACTAGAGGGACCCACGGGGCGCGGTGGTATAGGGTAACCCAGGTGGGAGCGTGGCGGCACCGCCGGACCAACCTGAAGTTGAAGTTTGTAGCACAGGAGTTGAAGAGTTGAGGCTTGAAGTTCGGAAGAGAAGAAGTGGACGGGCTGGTAGCAGGCTGACTGGGCGATCCTCGGTCAGTCGTCTCGGTGGGTGCGATCACACAATGGCGTCGGCGGCTTCAAAGATGGCGTCGGGGCGAGCAAAATGGCGTCCGCGCGGT
>JAOTOM010000845.1:0-47799 GCA_034440615.1 Ashinkailepas kermadecensis | reverse complement strand
AATATTTGGAGTCGTTAATCAACAGCAGGCGTTTGTCCATCTGCTGTTGACACCCAACGGTAACTGTGCTAGACACGGACGTCTGGGAGGCCAGCTTCAAAATGTCTCCTGACTGAGAAAAAGGCACTGAAGCCTCTTACTCTGCTTCGAATCGCATACAAAAAAACACGGACACAAAAGCAATGGCATGCTGGGTGGTAACACAAGTCACCACTGCAAAGTAACTGTGGCAGATGTAATTACTTGGAGGCAGATCAGGCGCATCTACATTGTGACACTGGAGACGACTTGGTGCAACTTGGACGACTAATCTGACCAATCTCGGCGTTTATTTCTCCACGACAGAAGTGCTCCGTATTTCTTGATATCATCTCCATTCATCTGATCAGGGTTCCCATTCGACGTCTAATCCCGCCTCCGATATCGCCGATCAGACTGAACCATACCTCGATAGGAGTCACAGGGCATGCGACGCTCTGTGCACTGCAAACTAAATGACCATCCCAGAAAGCTATTGGCGAAAGGTCGAGTATCTCTGGAAAACCAAACCACCCACTTAAGGTGGGAATGTCCTGTAAAGAAGCTGCAATACAAACACTAGCGCCATTATTACTGTGATCCACCTTCCATGTTGTACACCATAAACGGTGTTCCGCGTCAGTTACTTTGAATTCTCCAAAATTACAAGTCCATATTCTAAACATGGTGAAGATTTAGCTAAGAAATCCCTGATCAAAGCTCCATCGCTCCGGATAAGGTCCCATACACCGTGTGTAAGGACGCTTCCTTCTTCACATACCAAAATTCACGAGGTTCGAAATAATGAGGATTAGCCCATTTCATAGCAATCCCCTGAAGCACGTATTTACACCTTCACGTGTTGACGAATCCCATTGATGGATGTTATGATCAGCATGTGCATCTATATTGAAGCGAAATGATGGTGACATGTGCCCATATTCCAGAAGAACGGCCAAACAAGGTCCACAAAGTTATTATTCAGTGGCTTTCCTTGTAATATGAGCAAATGTTTCCATTGTCATGCTTTGCATTCAAGTGACGAAATTACATTACAGGCACACACTTCAGTTGGTTGGTTATTTGGGCTTACGGGTGCATCGGCACACACTTCAGAAAATCATAAATTATATAGTGGACAAATTATTCCCACCTTGATACAGGTCTCAACTGTGTTCATGAAGAGTAGTCCATAGAACGTGGTGGTGAACATCGTGCTTGCCTTAAAATTAGGAAGTCTCCAGTTCAAATCACACTAGCTACCCGAGTGGTGTACTGTTTGTTTGGTGCGTAGGGACACGTCGGTCACAGGATCATTCTTTACCACGTTGCTTGGGACTAACCTGCCCCGAGGCCATTCAATATGGGAGTGACGAGGTCACATGGGCTAAGCACATCATCAAAAATGTGATACTCGATGTTCTTCTTGCTCAAATGTTCTCAATTCAACTCACTTGGTCATCCTGTTGTATCTTGTTGATGATGTAGTGCGACACCTTGCTATCCTCCCTGACACAGAGCACATAATCACCCTGGATGCTGGTGCTGTCCCGCACCAGAAAGATGCCACCCTCACTCTCGGACAGCAGGAGATCGTTGGCATCCTGTCGGGACATCTGGCCGAAGTACCAGCTGAAACACAGCAGGGCACTGCCAGTGGTTCAGCTGGCGCTACTGGCCGTCCTGACGGGGGACCATGCCAATGTACACAGCAGGGCACTGCCAGTGGCTCAGCTGGCGCTACTGGACACACTGACAGGAGACCATGCCAATGTACACAGTATGGCACTGCCAGTGGCTCAGCTGGCGCTACTGGACACACTGACGGGGGACCATGCCAATGTGCACAGCAGGGCACTGCCAGTGGCTCAGCTGGCGCTACTGGACACACTGACGGGGGACCATGCCAATGTACACAGCAGGGCACTGCCAGTGGCTCAGCTGGTGCTACTGGACACATTGACGGGGGACCATGCCAATGTGGACATGGAACAGCAGAATAGTGTGAGTAGAAAATTGAATCTGGAAAATTTGACAGGCAGCCAAATACAATCACTTGTAGGGCAGCACACATTGCACAAGCCTTCACGGGCAGATTCAAAACACTCCATAGAATAGACACATAAATAACCATTAGTTATCCAAACATAGTAATGAAAGGCAATGTATCAACCACATAGATGGGAACACATTTATTAGTACATAATAACATGGGTATATTTATCACAGATGACACTAAAAAGGAAAATCCAATATACTAAACATTGACAGGGTAATTAGTGTACAATGTGAGTGCATTTGCCTTTCAATAACACGGTGAACACCTTAGCAACACAGTAGCAGCAAGTGAATGCAATGTCTGCAAACATTTGCCATGATCAAAACTGGTTGAAGCGCCCTAAAGCCCAGATAACTAACTAACTAACTAACTAACTAACATTTGCCATGTGTTGGTAGCATACATTATTTTCCCCTCCAAATGTAATTGATCTCACAACTACGCTTGCACATATACATCATATGTGTCACCATGGAACCACATAACTAAAGAGTGGGATGTAGTAGACATGATACTGAGCATTTACTTCCTTTAGGAGCAAGGAAACTACCTGTTTTTATCATCTGGATCGAATGTCGCCGTCATGTTCAAGAGTTGATTGCTGGAGCACCTGGAACATGGGAAGATCATTTCTGGCATGACCGTGTGCGAGCATTTGCATATTTTCATCTCCAATAGATCAAATCATTGGTGAAGACCTCTATTCAGGCTTGAGAATTGGGACTTTGATAATGCACTTGAGACTATATATTTAGAATATGTGCAATGTCCTTCACCAGGGCATCCACAAATCCAAGAATCTCTACAGCATGCCAGACTACCTACAAATGAGGACATATCTCCGAATTAATCTTGCATGAATACTTGAAGATTTGCACCTTCAACATATCTCCAATATATTAGAGAAAACTTCTGCAAAATACATGGAGGTGGCAAGCAAAGCTAGACATGGCTTTTATGTACTGTCAGCATGTCATTATATCCCACTGGCTCCCATGTGAATTAGTCGCATCCACCAGCTAAATGCATGCTTCCATCAACAAAAAGAATACAAACATGTGTGTAACAATTTGAGATCATGGGGTACAAAGCCACCTGTACTACGCAAAATATAGGACCTGAGAGAGAAGAAAAACATGCCTGACTTGATTTGATTCCATCTAGATTGGATTATCAGAAATCAGTGTGCATGTAATTGCATCAATAACAATAAGCTATTTGATCAAAGTGACCATGCTCGGACCCACAATACAGACTGCTCAGCAGCGACCAACCGCTAACCTTCGGCTCCGCCCGTCGCATTAGTCTGCTGGACAACAGGCGATGGGCACAACATCACCCTGGGGATAGATCATCTGCCTAACTATAATTCATCGGCGGCTGTGATTGTGTTTTCCACGTCCATCACAATCTTGCCTGTATACTCGCATGCTTCCTCTGGAATGCCACTTATATTCAGGAATGCATGGTGTGAATACTGCTCTAATTTGTTGATGTGCTCGTTTGTTTGTTTCAGGTCTTCCTTTTGACCATTCAAGGCAAAAGAGTTGCCACCTCTCAGCAGACATGTTGAACTACTGTGTATGAGATAAAAGTGTGACAAATCCGGCGCGCTACCAAACAATTTGGAAAAAGAATGCAAACAAGCCACATTGAGATGCATGCAATATATTTGCACACTGCTGACTGATGCTTCATTACACTCCAATTTGCACAGGTACCTGGCCACTCTGCATCACTGATATCTCATCCAGATTCCCATACCTTTCTGCCCAGGTTCCCAGTAGAAAATTAACAGTGTAAATCCATGTAAGGGCGAAATTCAGTTCAAAATGCAGGGTAAATATCAATATAATTTTCACAATACACCAACAGTGAATGCACATGCAACTTGGCTGCATGTTTCTTGTGACAAGTGTTGTGATTAGGATTGATTATTTGGGTTTAAGGGCACGCCGACTACAGGGTCATTTGGCGCCCAGGAACTACCTACACAAAACGTGCAGCACAAGAATAAGGGAGTACAAAATCGTTCAAATTTATATTGCATTATTGAAAAATCAATATATCTGGGTGTGGTACCCAACCCAATCTGGGATATTTTCATAAACTGTCTTCCATGATTTGCAGTTTGGCTGGAAGGTAGGTTTCGATTAGCCAGCCCAATGCTGGAGCTGCTCTGCAGAACACCTGTGATGAACTTAAAAAGTACATCTATAACCTAATCCATGATGATGGGGCTGGAGGCTCATGTACCTTTGGTATTACTAGCACAACACCAACCAAAAGAATCAATGCCATGCAACAACAATATTTTGATTGACCTCCTAGTGGTCATACAACACTGGTATCCACCATCAGAATTTGTATGCAATATCAAGCTCCTTTTAAGGGAAGAGAGAAATGTGACCAAATATTTCAGATACTTGTACTTTAATTCAGATAGGGCATTTCAATAAAAAAAAATTGTAAGAACACGCTTCATAAAATGACTATGATAATGTAACCACTCATTTATGGTTCAAATGCATACTTTTTAGTTGGTAAGGGAAATTATATAAAAAAGGGGAGGTGGGAGAATATATACCAAAAAAGGTATGTTGGCTTTTTTAAAGGTATTATTGTGCTTCATGGTAATAACAAGATAAGTTTTCCTACACCTTTACCTCCATGAAGCAGACAAAGGCTTAGTGTTGATTAGGTTAGGCTAGGTCAGGTTTCTTTAGTTTGGAAACATTTGGTTTTTGTGGGAAAAAAGATATTAAAAAAAAAAACAGGCTTGGCTAGGATGTTTGGTTTTTAATTTGAAAAAGAAATTGTGAGAAAAAAAATGATTAGCATTTTCGATTTTATCAATGTTTTGTCCCTTATATGGTAGGTTAGGCTAGGTTATGTTAGGTTACACTGCATTAAAAAAAAAAATTCTTAAAATATTTTGTATGCTATGTTACCTCATTCAAAGTCCTCTTTTGGTGTTGTTTTGCCTGCAAACTGAAAAAGTAAGCATTTGCAGAGGAAATATGTGGGCACATCACATTGACCACATCCAAAAATATTGCATTGGAAAAGAAAATCCAAGAATTTATAAAACACCTGAAAGTACAAATGTACCATTCTAAAACATATAATAGCCAAGCATTTGGGATAAAAATTTAAATGTTTTCATTATTTTTTTAATGACAAGGAAGGGAATTGTTTTTCTTCAAAAGCATCTGATGCTTGGCTAGGTTAGGTTGGGGTAGGTATTTTCAATTAAAAAAATCTGAAAATAAATTGCTTAAAATTTGTCAAATTTTGTTTCCATATTTTTCCCTCCAAAGGGAAGTTAGGCTATGTTAGGTTAGATGCATTGTATTTTTTTTTAAACATTTATTTCATGCTGGTCATACCGAGCATACTTATGGTCTACTACTGATAGTAGCAACAGTATGCACACTCTGTACTACCATATGTAGCGACCATACATACATACAGCCTCAGACCAATTTGGGACCCCAATGGACAAGCCAGCTGGGGTGGAGTGGGAGGCTAATCGTGACCTCATTTGACCCTGAAGACAATGACCTAGGGTCACAAAATTAATACTGCAGAAAGTTCACTACAGCTGTAATTCCTCCAAATGGTGTGCTTCTAGTTTCAGAGATCTCAGGGGCCCAGAACCCCCCCCCAAGTGGGCATCATGTGAAAGGCATTTTGACCAGGATCTTCTGCACTTCCCATGGTAACATTGCTTGCACTCAAAATGTAACAGAAGGTGGTGTGTACAGAATCAGGCTGTTGAAATAAACAACTGGATATGGATGCAATGTTTTCATGGCATCCCAAAACCTCCCTGTGAGGTAGGTGACTCACTTTGATTGGAGGATACCAAAAGTTGAATGACTGTAGAAAGTGAGAGGTTTTACTGTACGGCAGCTTGAAGCTATCATGGAACCATCTTAGTGGCTCCAGTTCATCAGTATCCCTTTCAATTGATTCTGGTACAGGGGCAGATACAAGGGAGCATTGGGGGTATGTGTCCAGTGGGTAATCTTTAAGTATTACCGCTCACACTTTCTTTATATCAACAATGTATCTGAGTCACTGTCAGCTGACTGCCAGTCAGCTGTTGGTAACATCACTCAAACGTATAGACACCTCCAGCTGAGTGCACTGAATGACCCAAGGGCATCACCAGGAATATTTATAAGAGGTTAATGTGGTGCCCATCCATGGGTGTCACCAACAAATTTATGCCTATGAAGCAGTTGTGGAGGTATATATTCAGGGCTTCACAGGACATTTTTATTTGACGGGTGGTGGTTGAGATGGCACTTCATAAAAGTCATAAAGTATTAAGGCTTAATAAGAGCCACAGGGGCCCATCTGGGTTAAGCCTATCTAGAAAAGGTACTAGAAATGTACATATGCTCACCCCTTATCCCAAGTTCCTAGGAAGCTATATACCCCAGCCTATCTAGCACCACTCACTTGCTACCACATAACACCCTCAACAATCACAAGCTCCTCCCATCATACCCATTGTGCCACCATAGACAATCTTATCAGCATCACATCCCAAAGGAAGGTGCTGAATCCACTGCTAGGCACACCCCACACAAATTCATAAAGCGTTCAGACTTAATAAGAGAATTACTTGCTATTGCATAATACACTCAACAATTACAAACTCCTCCCATCATACCCATTGTGCTACCATAGACAATCTCATCAGTATCACATCCCAAAGGAAGGTGCTGAATCCACTGCTAGGTACACCCTATATAAAGTTATGAAGCATTTAGACTTAATAAGAGACTCACTCGCTATTGCATAACATGCTCAACAATTACAAACTCCTCCCAACTCCCATCTCCTCGCTGTCGATCAACCCTCCCTGGAATACAGAAAAACAAGCCCCCTATTCTTATAATGATTGTCTGTGCCATTTTTTAAAGATGTTCAGTGTGTTGCTACTGACAATGGTTCCTGGCAGCTGGTTCCAGTGTTCTACTACCCTGTTGGTGAAGAAAGACTGTCTTAACCTTGTCCTGCTGTGATTAACTTTAATTTTGAATTGATGACCTCTAATTGCATCATTTCTGTTAAATTCAAACATTTCCCTGAAATATCCCTGTTCCTGACCATTAACAAATTTAAAAACCTCGATGACATCTCCTCTCAGCCTTCTATATCTAAGTGAAAACATTCAATTTCTTCAGTCTTTCCTCATATGCCAGGTTGCCATTTGTATTGCCCTCTTTTGTACTCTCTCTAAAAGCCAACAATCTTTCTCATAACTAGGGGACCAAGCTTGGACACAGTATTCCAAATGTGGCCTGACATATGCACAGTAACGCTTCCTGATGACCTCACTTTTGTATGACACATTCCTCTGTATTGCCCCAAGCATTCTTAGTGTCTTCTTCCTGGCTTCTTTGGTCTGTTCTGATGTCCCCAAGTTTGTGTTCAAAATAACACCTAAGTCCTTCTCCTGCTGAGTCACAGATAGTACTTGGCCACCCATCAAGTATGAAGCCTTCATATGCTGCCTACCTACATGCATGACTTTGCACTTATCAAAATTAATATGATAGTGCAAGATAATGTAAAGTGCAGCATTAACCAACAGCCCTATATGTTGACAACTGTGCGATCAGGTGAAAAACGAGGTTGTGCTGGAATTTGAGCCAGCCACCACCTGTCCAGAGAGCAGATGCCCTAAATGACTCAGCCAACCACCCATACAGAGCCAAATGGAATATGCAATGTAGAGCATGCCAACTGGAGAGATTTTCGTTGCTTTGCCAATCTCCAATGAAGTGGGGTATGCTTGTTATGCACCACCTTCTTTTTTATGCTGTTATCTAACTCAAAGTTTCCCTTTTGGTGTATTTTGCTCACAACCTAAAAAGTAAGCAATTGTACAAAAAATGAGTGGTCCCATCATCTTAGTCACATTCATAAACATTGCATTGGAATGGTAGGTATGTCCAAGAATTAATCAAACAACCTCAAGCACAAATTTACCCACATTGGTTGTCTGCTTACATGCAATGTTCAATCTCAGGCACTTACCTAGATAGGTAGGTAGGTAGGTACCTACCTACCTACCTACCCAACTAGGTACCATGCCACGCCTCTGACTTGTCCCACCTACCTAGGTAGGTACCTAGGTAGCCACCTAGATACGGGGAAAACACAAACGGCTCAGCTTTTCTATGGAATTAGGATGTAATATATAAGTATGTCGAGAACCTACATTGAAAACCACCAAGCAATATGACTGCAGTAATCTTACCCACCAGCTCAAAATAATCTTGCTCAGAGCAAACTCGACATCAGACGACTTGCGACGACTGCTATGACAAACAACGGCCTGTAGTCTGTGGCAGGGCCCTCCAATATCGTTTGGCAACCGGTGACGTCACATGGGCTGGACAATTGCTCAGTCCCGTAGGCGCTCCAGCCAAACTTCCGTGTTTTCCACACGTCATTTCCGACCTTAAATACCATCAAAAAGGGACAAAATCGGATTCATTTGAAAGGTTGAAGAATCTTGTCTACGAATATCAGTCGTATTTTTCCGTAATCGTACGACTTTTTGCTTGGACCCGCGCTGACTGCATTCATGTCGAGCGCCGCAGGAATCGCGCGGTGCCACGGGTAGGAGCAGTATGATGAGACAGGCCAACTGAAGATCACGGCTGGGAAGGAGGGGTAGGAGCAAGTAAGAGATAACTGTTGTAATATAATTCCTCTCCACTCGGTGCAAGAGCGTAAACAAGGGTGGGTGCACCGGGGGGCATGTGTCTCCCATGGGAATGTGGTACCCCTCCGGCCAGGAAAGGGCGCCAACATTATATTTAGGCTACCGGCGGAGGTACCGATGCTGGTTGGAATGTCACGCCCTTATCACCCATGTGCAGATACGGAACCTGCAGCTGGTTTTCAGGATTGATTTCATTTTTCATTCATATGCGCCTAGACCAGAGGTGTTCTTTGATATAATTTTGAGGAGCAAATGCCCCCTCAGTGTTGGCTCTGTCCCCCAATAATTTAGACTTTTAGCATTGGGTACCATAGAACATGCGCCCCATCGATGTCGGGCTTCCCATTAATTTCATGTATTTTGCACCCAATAATCCATAGTGTAATAATCAATAATATATATATATATATATATGCCAGCCATTTCGGAAGCATTTGAACAGGAAGGAGAGGGTTGAAATCCACTGACTTCGGAACGATGGTGATAGGTTTGGCACCTTGCAGCGCCAAATTAAGTTGTTCCTACTCATCATAGCATAAATTAATAATGGGCACTTATGAAAAATACTGGTCCAAATATGGCGACCATTTGTATGAGTGTTGCTTGAGCCACCTCGAAATCCGTTTTCCCCCACAAGCAAATACTAGGTACGCCACTGTCCACGCTACTCTATCTGGGATATGTGAACTTTGAGCCTTAATCACTGAAAGGGGCTTAGACCTCCAATGTAAAATCCAGCCCATGAAATATAGGTGTTTCTGTTGTTGAGGAGGGAAGGTGGTGTGAACAGTAGGAGCAGTTCCTCCAAGAACCTCAAAGCACTGCAGCTTAAAGCTGTGGATTGAAATTGAAACTTCAATTGAAATTGACCTAAAATTGAATATCCAGTGCACTGAATCTTATAATATTGGTATGAATACACACAGACATATTTCAGCCCACTATCCACACCATTTTAGAATACTAGAAGATCACACATATAATTAATGCTGTTCTCCAACATTACTACCAGGTATTTTTACCAAATCCTGAAATGATTTGCTATCTTTGAAAAAAAAATGCACCGTACTTGTCATAAAAGAAATGGCTTAGTGCTTCATTCACCTTTTTAGGCATGCATGGCCACAAATCCTCTTCTTAATAGCATCTTTTGCACTGCAGTTGGTCCAATTTTTATCCCAAGTGCGCTCAGTGTGCCTTTTCCATCAGGGATCATGGGTATCTGTGAACCAGCTGATGCACACAGTGCACCTCAAGTTACTAAGATTTACAGTCTATGATGTGACCATGCAAAAAGAATGCTCCAATGCATATGCACTCCGTTAAGAAAATGGCATTAATTATGCATGGTAATTTGCAAGCAAATTGAATTGACAAAAGCATCATAGTTGGAAATGAGGATATTTCCATCAAAAGGTTAGGATAGGCTAGGTTAGATTGTGCTGCATTTTAAAAACATTATTTGTATGCTATGCTACCTAAATGAAAGCCTATTTTTGGTGTTATTTTGCTCACATCCTGAGAGTGAGCATTTGCACAGAAAATGAGTGATTCTATCATCTTAGTCACCTTTATAAACATTACATTGGAATTATAAATTCCAAGGATTCATAAAACACATTAAAGCATAAATTTACCGGTAAGCTTATGTTCATATTTGGCAAATCCAGCCATGTTTTCAATTTCAACTCGTGACATTTTAAGGGTTATGAACGATAACAGGTTGAGGGTTGTTGCATCCTATGAATTGAGGAAATTCTGCACCAAACTTCACAGAATGTTCAATAACCTAGGAATCCGAAGAATATTCATCGGCCTCATATTTCAATTTCCCATGCCAACAATCAGAAACACCGTATGCCCAACCACAACACTCGGATGTCTTCGCTGCGCCACAGATGAATCTTATTTAAAGGTTTTAAAGCGTATTTGGAATGTTACGTGACGTCATCGTAGATACCAAAATCCTGGTAGATTCTACTAGAAATCTCGCATATTCCTGTGCACGTCGCCAGGCTGGAACTAGAAAACCTACTAGATTCCGTTGTACCCTTTAGTATTAGTACCCAGGTCTGTGGCTTGTATTAATCTTTTTAATGGCAAAAAGATGGCAAAGATCTTTTCTGATCTTTGAAGGGAAGTAAAGGCAAAGGCACGGTTCTTCTAGACGAAGTTTGACACAGGCCCGCAACAGCTGATTGCGGTTGCAGGCGTTTCTAAATTAAAAAAAAATTAAAGGGCTAGTATAAAACAAAGTATGGATGAGTATATTTTGATTGGTCCTGGTTCCAAATTGATTGGTCTATTTATTAACAATTTATTGGTAAGTTTGGTCCCCAGACTGTCCATAATACCCACTATCCGTGGAGGGCATGTATTGTGAAATAAATAAATAAATAAATAAATAAATAAATAAATAGTGTATTTATGCTCAGAAGCGTTTCAGACTCATTTCTATAGAAATATAATAAAAGGCGCCTCTGCTACGAATGTTCAGCGCATATCCGATTTACGAATACCGGGCAGTGCACGAGCTGATGCCCTGGCGAACAAATCCATTATCTCACGGACGCCAGCGTAGACTCGACTTGGCACACAAACAAACAAAAATAAGTACAAAACTACACCACTTCACTTCGCACGCGGCACTGCTCTGACTCAACGGTGCGTGTAACCATGAGTCTTCCCACTCATGGAGGGGCTGAAACGTCTCGGGAATCTCCGATGCCGTACGGGTCCATCCCGTGCGCGCGCGGCTGGCTGGACCACTGGCTGGACCCGGAGTGGCAGGCGCCACTGGAGGCGTCGCTGACGGGACCGGCACCATCTGGGATTCCGCTGAGGAAGCCGCCGACGGCTTCTGCCCCGGTGGCGCCGCTGTAGGTGCAGGCGATGCATGCTCCGCTGACACGGGGGCACGTTGGACGGAAGGCGGCCGCGGGAGTGTCCGTAGTGGTGTCGATGTGGCGGGATTGTTGACTCCTGGCGCTGGAGTCCGCTCGGAGGTTGGAGTGCGGGAAAGCGACGGAAGAGATCCGATGGTGGACACCATAATCCTTCAGGAACTGCGTAGTCTCGAACGCTGCAAATTGGGGTCCGCCGTCCGATGACAGCTCGTCGGGAACTCCGAAGGTGTGGAACAGGGAACGGAGATGCTTGACGAGGGCCCGGGACGTCGCGCCACGGACGCCGCAGTGGAAGATAGAGAGCCATCTGCTATACCGATTAACAACAACCAAGTAGCTGGATCCGTTCAAGCTGATGTAATCTGCACAGATCTGCTGAAAGGGATACGCAGGCGGAGGCACTAACGGATCCAGGGAGGGGCCATTCCGGCCATGCCCCCCCCCCCCCCGAAGCGCTTAAAATTTGGGGGCGGGGGCATAGTGTATTTTGCCACCCACCCCCCCCCCCCCCCCCGAAACCAACAGATGTAAACTAAATTAAAATGCAGTAACCCTTGCCGAGGTTAAAAAAGAGCTTCTGGACAAAAGAATCTATAATTTTAAAGTTTTTTAAATAAATTTTCGGGAGCCAATATGGTAGCATAGTGCATTCTGACACACATCAAGGGTTCCATGCAGCTCAAGTTCTGCTTACAGCAAGCGTTGACAAAATCGGATCTGCCAGTGTGTACACGTGCACGAACGTAGACGTGGTACAAGACGTTGAACGTGAACGTGAACGTTTTGGTAAACAAGAACAAAAATCCGGTAACTTAGAAACGCTGGAGGTACGCTGGGGCCCTTACACACGAAATTATGATGTCATTATTATTATTATTGTAAAAAAGGGCCCCTTTGACAAATAGTGGTAGAAATCCGATGCTTTTAACCAAAAACAGTGGGAGAATGGGCACCCTCCAAATTCGTTCGACCCATCCCCTGATGCAATTCCTGGGTGACCAATCCCCTGAAGTACGCCACTGGGGAGTGGGAGGGGGGGCTGACGCCGAAAACCGAAAGTTGGCCCCACCCAAACCGGTGGGTTGGATCCGCCAGTGGGCGGACCGCGGAGGTGTCCCAGTCGGTGGCGCTGCTGGATGGAAGGGCGCCACTTGATTACAGGTGGTGCAGCCGTCCCGCTTCTGTTGGATGGCGTCCGTGATGCCAGACCACCAGACACTGGACCGGGCTCTTGCATGTGTAGACGGGTGACGTCATGGTCCCGCGCGTCGCCAAGGCGACGCGTGCCTTCCGATTGGCTTGTTGCTTTCGCGCCAAAAGATCCAGGCCGCGGGGAGTGTGAGAATAAAGCTGGCCGCGGGCGCACGTGCGGTCCGCCCGTGCGGGTTGGACTGAAAGCTGTCATGCGTGTTTGCCAGCGACTACATTGGTGGCAGCGGTCGGATTGACAGCTTTCGGATCGTCTGACTCGCACGACGGAAGCCAGATGACTCGATTGAGTGTTGTGGCGGACTGAGAACTGAGGAGCGGAGGATTCGCGTCGTCGGAATCCTGTCGTAACGGTGTGCAGTGACTTATGACTTGGCTCGGTGTGGCGCGTGAATGCAGCCACTTACACAGAAGGATTGCGTACAAGTGATGAGTTTGGGGGTCGCGAGCAAGATGTACGGCGATTGCAAGATAGCGGCCCTGCCAGATACAGGTTCTGGTGAGAGTGCTGTTGTCGCCTAGCAACGGCAGACTATGCAGTCGCCGGGTCCGAACCGCAAACACACTGACAGCTTTCAGTCCAACACGCACGGGCGGACCGCACGTCCGCCCGCGGCCAGCTTTATTCTCACACTCCCCGCGGCCGGGATCTTTGGCGCGAAAGCAACAAGCCAATCGGAAGGCACGCGTCGCCTTGGCGACGCGCGGGACCATGACGTCACCCGTCTACACATGCATGCCATCTGTGCCTTGGTGGGCAGAGTGGAGAGCGTCCAGCACTTCACCTCGCAAGGTTTTCTCTTTCAGCTTCAGCAGTCTTGGGTTTGGAATATCTTCCAGACGCCTATAACCGAGGATCTTAACCAGAGGCTTGTGGTCAGTCGCAATGGTCAGGTTGTCACAGCCTTGGATGAAGTAGCGAGTCTTATGTAGGGCATCCGCTACGGCCAGGGCCTCCCCTCAATAGGGGCGTAGCGCGACTGCCGGGGAAGTAAACTGACTGCCCGCCAGTACGAGCTGCCAGCCATCCGGACAGCAGTAAGGGGAGTCTGATGCACAAGCACAATGTTTTTGCGTCAGGCAGAACCCGATTCCGGTCTGTCGCTAGACATGTGGGACGTCCGGCTTGGAACGTTCGCACACCCTTCTCCACCGCACGCAGGATCATGGCTTTCGATTCGCAGAACAATCGGTCCAGTTGTTCGTCCCAATAGAAGGTGACTCGTGGTTTCAAAGCTCGCGGTAGGGCTCCATCACAGGTCGTATGGCATAAGCGTAGCTGACCTGCTGGACGAGACCGAACGAAGAACGGATCCCGGTGATGTCGGTCGGTGTTGGAATTTGATTGATTGATTATTTGGGTTTAGGGCGTGCCGACTAAAACCAAAATAATCAATCAATAAAATGATTATTTGATAGATTATTTGGTATAGATTATAGATTTAGATATGGATAGATTTAGATATGGATAGATTTAGATATGGATAGATTTAGATATGGATAGATTTAGATATGGATAGATTTAGATATCGATAGATTTTAGATATCGATAGATTTAGATATAGATAGATTATACAAGATTATTTGGGTTTGGGTGTTGGAAAGTTTCGAATGCTTTCAAGCAGACGTTGGCTGGGTCTGGCCGATGCTGGTGTTACCTCAAACCCAGCGAACTCCACTGTGTCTTGTTCAAACTGGAACTTGGCCGGGTTAAAGATGATCCCTTTAGCACTGCAGAGGCTGAGGTAGTGGCATGTTCGAAAGAGCCGCACTGCTCGATCGTGTCGGCGCGGAGCAGGGTGTCGTCGACACACTTCACTTGGTACGGGATGTCACGCGTGATGAGATCAAAGCGATGGGTGTATCCATCTCCCGCCGCCAGATAACCATTGGGTGTAGTCGCATAACGGTACCGTCCCCACGGTGTTATGAAGGTGGTGCATTCCTGGCTGTTTCGATGCAGCGCAACGCTGTGGTATCCATTACATGCATCCAAGACGGTTTTCTTCGTGTTGGTTGGTACGGAAGATGCCTGGTTGAACGGCGGTGGTGTATGGTGTGTCTGCCGGACATATTATTGGTTCAGGGCCTGGAGGTCGACCGTCCGGCGCGGTGTACCATCCTTCTTGTCCACGACGACCATCCGGTGACACCAAGTTGTGGGGGTACCCGGCGGTACTTCTTCGAGGACTTTGAGACGGACGTCCCGATCCAGCCCACGTTTTACTTCATCTTGCCAGTGGATGGGGACTGGTATTGGAGTGTGCACTGCAACTGGCTTGGCGTTGGGATTCAGGAATATTTCCAGCGGTTCTCCGTGCATTAGGGGCAGCTGCTGGTGCTCGCAGATATTGAACGCGCTGGAGGCATACCTGTCTAGGATCCACTGCTGAAGTTTGGCGAGGTTGTCCGGCACCGGATCGAACGGGAGTGTAGAGGCCACCGGAGGTGGTTCCACACGTTAGGGACACTCACACCGATCGCCACCGGCGTTCGGGTATTTCGGTTGGTCGACGTTGGGCGAATGTACAGATGCAGCACTAGCCACGTTTTCTTCGCTCTTCGAGAACTCCCCGGCGTTCGAGAAGTCAGGAGAGACGATTCCCAGTTGGGAACACGCCTGGCGGCTTAGGAAGAGACCCGGGCAATCCTCGGCGATGTAGCACAGCTGCTTGGTCGAACGCCCACGGCCCGCTTCGTCATGTCCGGCGATCTCGATGAACACCCCTCCCAGAAGGTTCATATCACTGCTCTCAGCAGTGCTGATAGTCTGTCTGACTGGAAGCAGGCCACTCTGATGCAGACCTAGGAGTGATAACAGGAACGGACCAGAGACGGTAGTCTGAGCTCCAGTGTCTGGGCACGATCTGACCTCTATTGCCGACTTCAGGTGACGTCGTCGGAGCGGGAGGCGCAAATCGACGTAGGCGTCCTCGGACACTGAGACGCTGAGCGACACCCATGGCTGGGCAGGGGCACGCCGACGAATCCATCCCACAGCATCATGCCCAAATCCTACTTGAGGGAAATTCAGATTAGACATGTCCCCCAAAAGCAAAGGCGCAAAAGAAGGGTAGGAAAGCCAGCATGGCTTACACCAGATGTGATGAAAGCAATTAAGGCTAAGAAAGGTGCATTTAGAGTATTTAAGGAGGCTTCAAATATCGTAAATCTAAGGTCGTATCAAAAATCTAGAGACGCTGTGAAGCAGAAAATCAGAGCAGCAAAGCGAGCAAAAGAATTGGATTTGGCTAGGAACTGTACTGGGGACAGTAAAAAGTTCTTTAGTTTCTACAAGCTAAGTAAAGTTTCAAGCACAATTGGTCCACTGGATGTAAATGGGACTATATTGAGTGAGGATAGTGAGATGGTTGAGGAGCTGAGCAAGCAGTTTAAATCAGTGTTTACAGTGGAGGATGTGACTAATCTGCCAACCGTGAACCACAGTTCAGTGACAGGTGATCAGATACAGGATGTTGATTTCATTGATAGTGATATTGTTTTCAATTATATCAGAAAAATAAAGACAAACAAGGCAGCAGGACCCGATTGAATTTATGCTAGGGTATTGCGGGAAGCTGAAAAGGAAGTGGCAATTCCACTTAGTATAATATTTTGTAGATCAGTTTCGCAAAATGAAATTCCAACAGATTGGAAAAGGGCAAATGTAGTTCCTATTTTCAAGAAAGGAGAAAGAGGGAAAGTTGAAAAATATAGGCCAGTAAGCCTCACATCCCTAGTCTGCAAGGTACTCGAATCAATTATCAAGGATAGAATAGTTAGTTTTCTGGAAGGAAACAAATTGATTCAAGATACTCAACATGGGTTTAGAAAAGGGCGATCGTGCCTCACAAATCTCTTGGACTTTTTGAATTTTGCTACAGAACAATTTGATCAGGGAAATCAGGTTGATGTAGCATATCTTGACTTTAGTAAGGCCTTTGACAAGGTACCCCATAAACGGTTAATGATGCAGCTTCAGGTCCATGGCATTGCAGGTAGCATCCTAAAATGGATAGAGTTGTGGCTTTCAGATAGACAGCAGAGAGTGATGCTAAATGGTACAAAGTCATCATGGCAAAATGTTCTTAGTGGAGTCCCCAGGGGTCGGTACTGGGGCCACTATTGTTCATTATATATGTGAATAGCATTGAATGTGGCCTAAGCAGTAAGGTTTTGAAATTTGCGGATGATTTGAAGATCTTTAGGGCAATAACAGGGCAAAATGAGCAGGTTTTGCTGCAGAAAGACTTAGACGAGCTTGTGAAGTGGTCCGAAAAATGGCAAATGAAGTTTAATTTTGATAAGTGCAAAGTCATGCATGTAGGTAGGCAGCATATGAAGGCTCCATACTTGATGGGTGGCCAAGTACTATCTGTGACTCAGCAGGAGAAGGACTTAGGTGTTATTTTGAACACAAAATTGGGGGCATCAGAACAGACCAAAGAAGCCAGGAAGAAGGCACTAAGAATGCTTGGGGCAATACAGAGGAATGTGTCATACAAAAGTGAGGTCATCAGGAAGCTTTACTGTGCATATGTCAGGCCACATTTGGAATACTGTGTCCAAGCTTGGTCCCCTAGTTATGAGAAAGATTGTTGGCTTTTAGAGAGAGTACAAAAGAGGGCAACAAAAATGGTTAATGGTATAGGCAACCTGGAATATGAGGAAAGACTGAAGAAATTGAACATGTTTTCACTTAGATATAGAAGGCTGAGAGGAGATCTCATCGAGGTTTTTAAATTTGTTCATGGTCAGGAACAGGGATATCTCAGGGAAATGTTTGAATTTAACAGAAATGATGCAATTAGAGGTCATCAATTCAAAATTAAAGTTAATCACAGCAGGACAAGGTTAAGACAGTCTTTCTTCACCAACAGGGTGGTAGAACACTGGAACCAGCTGCCAGGAACCATTGTCAGTAGCAACACACTGAACATCTTTAAAAACGGCATAGGCAATCATTATAAGAATAGGGGGATTGTTTTTCTGTATTCCAGGGAAGGTTGATCGACAGGGAGGAGTGGGAGTTGGGAGGAGTTTGTAATTGTTGACTGTGTTATGAAATAGCAAGTGAGTCTCTTATTAAGTTTAAATGCTTTATAACTTTATATAGGGTGTACCTAGCAGTGGATTCAGCACCTTCCTTCGGGATGTGATACTGATGAGATTGTCTATGGTAGCACAATGGGTATGATGGGAGGAGTTTGTAATTGTTGAGTGTATTATGCAATAGCAAGTGAATCTCTTATTAAGTCTGAACGCTTTATGAATTTCTGTGGGATGTGCCTAGCAGTGGATTCGGCACCTTCCTTCGGGATGTGATGCTGATGAGGTTGTCTATGGTGGCACGATGGGTGTGATGGGAGGAGCTTGTGATTATTGAGGGTGTTAGGCGGTAGCAAGTGAGTGGTGTTAGATGGGCTGGGATATATAGCTTCCTAGGAACTTGGGATAAGGGATTGATTGGGGTGGGAGTATGTACATTCTAGTACCTTTTCTAGATAGGCTTAACCCAGATGGGCCCCTGTGGCTCTTATTAAGCCTTAATACTTTATGACTTTATTTATGACAAGTGGTGATCGACGACGAGACCTCTGCGACCCGATCGCTTCTCGGTCTCAATAGCGAAGATTGACATGAATTTCGAGTGCTCTCCAAAGTCAAACGTTGTCATGCCAGCGTTAACCTTTTTGGTAGGGTGTGAACGCTGAATGCCATAAGAGCCAGAACGACAGACGGATTTGAGGTGACCGAGCTTTCCACACGTATCGCATTTCTTTCCCTAGGCCGGACACTTGCCAGCACGGATGGCGGCTTTCGCTCGCGCCCCGTGGCCGGTCTTCCCACAGTAGGTGCATGGCTGTGGATCAATGGCTGTTGTCCCAAGGCGTTTCTGGCGCTGGAACGGCGACATCTTGGGATGGAGTCCTGATATAGTGTCCGAGAGCAGGCCATGTGACCGTATGCCAGATTCCTTGGCCTCCACAAAAGACAATACAGCCTCCAGGTCCATGGTCTTGTTGTCAGGACGACTGAGGAGATCTCGCTGAATATCCCCATTGAACAGCCCCCTCGTCACTTGGTCGCGGACAACTTCACCAGCATAGCTGACTTCTACCTGGCATCCTGGCCTTGGACATCGCACGGTGTAACCACATATGGAGGCATGGCCCTTGACACGTGCAGCGAAGTGACGGACGGACTCATCATCACCCTGGACGAAATGACCCAACTGGATCCTGTGGACCATGCACGTGGTTTACCTAATATTGAGACGTCGGATCTCTTTCATAAGATCACACTCAGCCAATGCAGAGAGCCCACCCCCTTGGTTGTGATGCAGGTCTCTGCGGAGGGACTCCTCACAACATTCCAGGAGTTGTGCTGATATGAATTGCTGCCAGTCAGATACATGTTGGTCTTGTACGCTGTCCATCGGTCCTCAAAGTATGCCCAGTCCTCTTCTGACAGCCCAGTAATAAGTTCTGGTCGTGATGGCTTGGGAGATTTGGGGTCCTGAGTCATGACCTGTGCTGTTACAGGAGTGTTACCATGTGAGTGCATATTCACCTGATGCATCTCCAGAATACGGATTGCGCCTGTCTCAGATAGTTCTGGGGTTTGGTATACACAGCCTCCCAAAGTGCACTCCAGTTTCAACCCTGCCGACTGCGCCATTATTGTGTGTCTCTAGAAGAGTTTAATATACTTCAGTCATTTGCTATCAATGTACTAACTCTATACCTGAAACAAAAGAGACCAGTGCAATGAACTGTGCAATACAAATTATATACCCCCATTATTTCAAAACCGTGTACGGTTTTGAAATTGCGGGGACAAACCAGGGACGTGGTAAGTTTAGGCAGGATAGAGAGGCCCCTCCCCCAAAATTGAAATATTGAACATTTCACATTTGAGCCTTTTATTAACTGGGTGGTTCACGACGCACTTTATGCTCGAGTTAACGGCGCCGCCCAAACTGTTTCACCGGTGGGCCGCGGGATTGGGAAATGTCCCAGTGGCGCGCGTGTTGAGCCCAGGACCTTTGTATCCAGAACTCAACACCTTAACCACTCGGTCACCTCCACCCACTTGAGCCTTTCTCATTGCTTTGACCTCAGTGTAAATGCTGCCAACTTGCTACCATTTTTTCTTTGACAAAAATGCACCGTTGCAAGGAAAAAAATCACTTCCGCTATTGAAACTAGACGAAGGTCTTTTTGGTTGCTTTCTCCATTGAAGCTCCCTTCGACTAGGTGGGATTTTTTTCACTCCACTGGGCGGGATTTCACACAGCAGGTGGGACGCATCCCACCTAGTTAATATGTTAGAGGAGGCCCTGGTACATTTCCAGTAGCTGTTCCTTGCTATTTCACCTCCTGATTGGCAACATAGCTGATATCTACCTTTGTGATTACCTGTGTGATTATCTGTGTGATAAAGCTGCAAATATACACTGTAAATGAAAGTGCTCTAGCAAATATATAGCTCTGAGCCCAGACAAGAAAGCAAGTATGTGAAGGAAAACTATATTTGAAACTGTCGAAGCTAAGCATATTCACCAAACAATGCTTGCATGTGTAAACTTTGTAATTGCTTTTCCAGTCAACATCCAACATTATCTTGATTTAGTTATAAGTATTTGTGATTAGACATATAGATTAGACTGTGATTAGACAAACGCATTTATTCATTCTAGTTATGTTTTTGACATCAATTGTTGGTATCCAGTCTTGCAATTATGTTTGAATAATAAAAATGTCACATGTTGTGCTTAGTTGGTGTATTTCATGTCAATTCAGCTTCTTGAATTGAAAGCTCAATTCACTCCAGCTCCTCGAAGATCGCAAGCTTGGCCTCGCTAGGAACGAATAGATTACTCCGGCTAAGGATGACGACCCATCTCGCCCCACACGGAAACTCTCCCCTCGGTAGATTGCGGCTCAACGTTCAGTTGTTTAATATACTCTGGCTCGACGCACCCAGCGTAGGGTCCACGCTGGCACGCCCGTGCGCAACACAGCCCACCACATACTATGGACCATAATCACTCGGTGAGCTAACACCCACCGCCACATTACCCAACCGGCTTCTGGGAACGCTATTGCCTGTGCCAGCGGCACCATGGTCTGGTGGGCATATGGGAAACTCAGCAGCCGCTTCAGCTGCCATACCACCGCTCATGCAGTCACGTTCCTGAGCCGCTGCCCACCGCCGAGCCGTTTCCCGCTGCCGAATTACCGCTCTAAAAAATCGGGGGTGAACTAAAAGAAAAATGGTGCGCATTGGAACACACTGAAAGGGCGCATTTTTTATCATAGGGGCGCCATTAGTTTTAACAAATTGAGTTGATGCACCCGAGCACACTGGTGGGGCGCCTTTTCCTTGCAAGAGGTGCATCTGGCTGCAAATTTAGAGCAGGGTGCACTCCAGCACACTGAAATGACCCCTTTTCTCTTAGAGGGGCCCTCGGGCTGAAACAAAATGAGACGGTTGCACTCAATCCTTCCCGGATGGGCACCTTTTCTCGGCCATAGGGACGCTAATGTTCATGGGGCGCGTGCCACCCAGTGACCCCCCCCAGACGACTATGGGTGTACGCACAGTGGGCAAGGCCTGGGAAGGAGACGATCGTGCCCCTTAATGATTTCGTCTGGCTACGTGCCTTGTCCCCCGACCTGATAGCATGTAGACGCCTCCCCAAGGTTCTACCACCACAGGCTAATATTGTGCGCAGTGCGCCTCAACTGCACATGCTGGATAGCGACTCGAGGGCCGAAGAAAGGCACCCCTTCGGGAAAGCTCGAGTGCACCCACTCTTCGAATTTTCCAGCCAGAGACGCCCCTTTGGGAATGCTCGAGTGCATTCTTCCTCGATTTTTTTTGTCAGCCAGAGGCGCCCCTCGGAAGTACTTTCGCAGTGGCGCCACTCCGAACATGTGCCCCATGACAATTATTGGACCTGTCCCTGCACTCAGCTGTTGTTCTGCGTAAACTTACGCGAACGCCGATATACCCAGGTCACCTCAGTGCAAATCGACGCCGATCTCCGGTTATTTACGCAGAGCCGCTCCCTGCGTAAATCTACGCAAATGTTGATATACACAGGCGACGGTGAGTGTTTATCTACGCGGACGTGAGCCACACGCAGGGACGGCGGAACGTATCGCGGCAAGGGGGGAGGGGGACTGTTCTCAAATCTATTTTTTGGTAGCATAGTACCTAGCGTTGGCGACCATTTATTGTCACTCACGATATATTTTTGGGGGGTTGAAGTACAAGCACGTTCCTGTACCAAACGCACCATGTGATTTTTGACAATTGACTATGTAATAATGGAATGTGTCAGGTTGTAACTATCGTAATTAATCAGATACAGACCCATTAGCGGATCCAGGGAGAGGTCATTCCGGCCATGCACCCCCCGAAGCGCTTAAAGGGGGGCATAGTGTCTTTGCCCCCGAAACCAACAGAAGTAAACTAAATTAAAATGCAGTAACCTTTGCCGAGGTGAAAAAAAATAGCGTCTGAATGAAAGAATCTCCAATTTTAAAGGTATTTTGTATAATTGTTTGGAAGCCAATATGGTAGCAGAGTAGATTCTGACACACATCGAGGGTTCCATGCTGCTCAAGTTCTGCTTACAGCAAGAGTTGACAAAATCGGATCCACCAGTGTGTACAGTGCACGAACGTTGACGTAGTACAAGACGTTGAACGTGAACGTTTTGGCAAACAAGAACAAAAATCCGGTAACTTAGAAACGGTGGAGGTAGGCTGTGGCCCTGTACCGGAAATTATGTTGTCATTAATTATTATTTTAAGAAATGGGCCCCTTTGCCAAATAGTGGTCGAAATCCCGTGCTTTTAACCAAAAATAGTGGGAGACTGGGCACCCTCCAAATCCGTTCGACCCTCCCCTGTGCAATTCCCAGGTACGCCACTGGGGAGGGGGGGGGAGGTGGTGGGGGGGGGGCTGACGCCGAAAACCGAAAGTTGCCCCGCCCCCAAACCGGTGGGCTAGATCCGCCAGTGTACAGACCTATATGGTAGGCATCTGTATGTTGCAAACCAGTGTATTACAGGATATTACAAATAAGTTTCTTACACGACGTGTATCAAACGTCACAATAAATCAGCAACAGCTCGCAAAAAGTACCATATCCTGACAAGAAAGGAGATAACATGTGCACAACCTAAGGAAAACATGCTTCATATTGATACATTCTCGTACTCATTGCCTCATCTGAATAGTTTTGACTTAGGGTAACCACTAGTTTCTCACTGGATTCTTGCAGCTTGGAAAGCTAATCTGTCTGCTCCTCCAACTCCCCAACTGACCATCCATATATCTGTGGTTGAAGGGGACCGACTCCCACAGGCAGTATGTCAAAGAGGCCCAACTCTATCTACCAGAATAGCACAGTTAAAGCTTGGTGACAAAGAACAATGCTAGGCTGACGCCCACAATGGTGTTGACATCCGTCTGTCTATGCCAATAGCACAGTTAAAGTTGAGTGACACAGAAAATATCATGCCGACAGCCGATAACCAATGGTGCTGACGGACGTTTTATATGCGAATTCAAGGAAGCAGCGCCTTCTATAGTCAAGCGCACCGCAAGGTGCGCTTGACAATTGACAAAGCAGTTGTAGTGCGCCTGACAAAGCAGTTCTGAAACACGATCAGAACATAAATCCCCCAAAAATACTGCTACTTATCACATACTATCATGCTAGTCCACAAGCAGCCATTGCTGCCGTAACCAGACGGCACACAATGAGCTGAGCTACCCCAGAGCCGCCCCAGCTACTTATCACATACTATCGTACTCGTCCACAGCAGCCACTGCTGCCGTCGCCCGACGGCACACAATGAGCTGAGCGGCCGCCCCGGGCCCGGACCAACTGCAGCCAGTGAGCTGAAGAGAGGCCGTCCGGCCCGACACGGCTGTCCGACGTCACGTCAGCAGCCGGCTCCGGCCCGGACCAACTGAGCGGCCGCCCCGGGCCCGGACCAACTGCAGCCGGAGAGCTGCAGAGTGGGCGTCCGTCCCGACACGGCTGTCCGACGTCACGTCAGCAGCCGGCTCCGCGCGTGGCTGGCCCGCAACAACAGCCACGTCGGATAGTGGTTTGCCTCCGGTCGGACTCGCTGGCGTCTAGAAGTAGCTCCACGAGTCGGACTCGCCGCCGAACGACACGAAGAAGCCCAAGATGGTGGCGTACATGACGACGTTGCCAGTCAGCACCAGCGCGCACGAGCCCCACTGAATCACGGGCGCCGCCACGGGCGCGTGTGCCAGCACCATCGGAAGCCCGAAAGATGAGATCACGATGCCGGCTGTCAAGAAGATGGCCGCCTCCATGCAGGAGTTGCTGGCATCCATGTCTTCGCGGTAGCGGCGGCCGATCGTGTACGGGATCGGCGCGAGCATGTAGAAGATGGTGATGAAAAGCGGCCACCAGTTGTTATATTGTGGTAGACCACATGCTAATAGCAGGAACATCAAGCCGATCGAGCCAGTAAACGCCAGCAAGACCACCGCCTTCACGCTCCCCGCCATCACCGCGACCAGCTGATGTCGATTACCTGTAGCACAACACAGAACCGAACCATAATTGGCTCAGAAACAGGCAACCTGTGGAGAGATTCTACCACCGGACGCCAACATTGTGATACCATTGGAAATACAAAATGACCATAGCAGTCGATTGCATTGATACTGACACAATGCAACAAACAACGTAAGTACATCGGCTTTATTTTTACTCTGAACTTCATCACTGTTATTTCCTTAGGTTCATTTCAGCCAATGACATTTGTCGAACTACTTAGTCCTGAAAACTATCAAACGCAGCAACGACTGTTTCGTAATTGTCGTCCTTGTTCACACACCTGCTACAGGAGAACATTGACCTCTTGCCTTAATTTACCTCTTTCCTTAATTTGCCATTAAGGTGGCTTAATATCCATAGCACTGGTTAGCACTGATGTCACCTTTCAAGAATGCCGGCAAGATAGAGTACCTCCAGTAGCCTTTAGCTTCTGACTCGACATCTTTTTGTTTGTTCATTTTGGTGCCATATGGCGTACATTTGGCGTTCATTTGGTGTCATGCAAGTGAGCTTACAATGCCAGAAAAAAACATGGCACGTTCAGGCCGTGCTTAACATTGGCACCGTACTACACGATCAGCTATAATTCTGCAACTGAATGGAAATGGCATGTCATAGCTGATTGGTGGCAAAGACAACAAACTTCTCGTAACATTTGCCGTGATTCCATACTGTAACGAGCATAGATGTTCTTTTATGAAAATTACAAGGGGGGGGGGCTACAAGCGCTAAAGGATTGATATACGTATAAGATGTGGCTGCTTCACACGCGCATCGAAATAGGGGGGGAATCCGCCCACTTACGACTGCTTACATTATCTCATAAACGAGCGGTGATATCATAATGCAAATTGTGGCTGTTAAGAATCGCTAAGCGCATCCTATGCAACACAAAATCGAAATCCGTTAGTATTAATATTGATATTGCAGGGGTGACCAATCGACCGGCGAGCGTTCAAGGTCACAAAGGCTTGGTCGGTACAGTGTAACGGCGGTGCGGTGAGGCAACCGATCACATCATTTGACCTTAAAGGCCTAGGGTCATGAAAATTGCATTTCACTTTATCTGTAATCTACCATCGAAATTGTGTGCTTATAGCTTCAGTAGTTCCCAAAATATTAGGTGTTACGATCTCTCAAAATCTCACGCCCGACTCCTCCCCCCACCCCCGCCTGTGCGTGTCATGCGAGAGGCCGTCCTGCGCTAGTGTTTATCGACCCTGTCATAAATTATGTTTGTATGCTAGATTTAGGCCACTTAATGCTGATAGGATAAATTTGCAATTGATGTGATGCTTCAGATAAAGATAAAATACAACCACACGTCTAGAAGACCAGGTTATCACTTAAGGGGTATAAAATTGGCTGACTTAATTGAAAGCCGGATAAAACAACAGCGGATGCAATTTTTCAAACGTTCCGTTCCATCAGCGCACAAGAGTCCCCCAGCCACGTGTCCTCCGTTGTTCATATATCAACTAATAATCTACGAGCCCACCCACAAAACAGAACACAAACAAAACAAAATAAAATACTAAAGCAATGGGAGGAGGTGCCTGTGGGAAGTGTGGGTGCAGGGGGAGGGTCATCAGAGATTTGAGTACGAAGGTAGAGATGTTAGCAAGGGAGGTGGAACACCTGAGGTGTTTAGTGGTGGGGCCCATTATAGGTAATGACAGTCAAGCAGGCCAGGTACAGGATTCTAGGAAGTGCTAGTGATGGTGATAGTATCACCATCACCACACCACACCACTATAGTATCATAGTGATAGTTTACAAAATCTTAGGGCAGGGGCCGAATCTCCCCCTCCTGTGCATGTTATGCTAGTATCACCAGTGCTACTGTGATATGAATGGTGTTAAAATAATGGTTTTTCGTAAGGTGTGATATGTCGAAACGAGTACAGTAGGATGTCGTAATTCGCCATGGAAACGATGTCTTTTAGCATAACTTGTAGGTTCTTGAAACACTACTTTGATCCAACAGCATACTCATACATGGACATTTTCCTTTGTCTTGGGATACCTAATTTAGGGGTAATGATACAACAGTGAAAAATTATTCGCGAAATAAGGTGGAATATACCAATTGGTTGGTTATTGGTTCTACGACACGTCGACCGTTGAGTCATATAGCGTCGCCAATCTCTCACGCCGATTGGTCGCGGGCGAAGAGCAGCGACAGGTGAGACTCGAACCCACAATCTTTCGATTGTGAGACGAGCATCTTACCCCTAGACCACTCGTCCCCGAATACACCACTTAATGAACACTGAATCGACATCCTTCCCAAAGGGGTATCGACATCCTTTCCAAAGGGGTATCAACATCAAGCCACTTGGCGCATGTTCGTGAAGTCTTCTTTCCTCGTTTCTAACTGTATCCCGTTTACAAGTATCATGCTTATGCTCACCATAACGGATCCGGGACAGTGATAACGAACATCCAGTAGCGCAATTCCAGGTGAAGGGATTACCTATGATGTGCTATTTTATACAATGCCAGTTTATAGCATGGGTGTTTGTATCGTTATCGTTGATATTGGTGTCACCAAACTAGGTGCCTGTAAAACATGCAAAGCAGGAACAGTGATGTGCACACAATTATCTCAAAACTGGGTGTGCAGGACTTAACTGGGTGCAGGACTTACAAAACTGGGTGTTTATATATGACACTATTTCCATGACGATTTCGACATTCTGCTGCACTTGTTTCGACGTCTCACACCTAACGAGAAATCAGAATTTTAACACTGTGAAGAAGAAAAAATCCTTATCAACTGATATTATGTAGCAGACATCATAGGTAATCTTCTTACCTATAATTGTGCTAAGATATGCTCATGCATCACAATCCACAATGGCAAGCATCAGCATGATACTTATGAACAAGATACTGTTAAAAATTAAATATGAAGACCTCATAAAAATTCATCACGAAGCACAATGTCGATAATCAGCTGGGAGGGATGTCATTTCAGTGTTCATAAGGTGTTATATTCCACCCTATTTTACGAATAATTTAGCACTGTATGAGTGTGGTTCTGTGATATGACTGTGGTACTAGTGATATGGGTGATACTATCACCATCACAGGCACTCATATAATCCTGTGCCCGGCCTGCTTGACTGTCATCACCTATAATGGGTCTCATCACTAAACACCTTAGGCACTCCACCTATATTGCTAATATCTCTACCTTCGTACTCAAATCCCTGATGACCTCCCCCCACCCCACCCCCTCCTACACTGACACTTTCCACAGCCACCTCCTTCCATTGTTTTGGTATTATATTTTGTTTTGTTTGTGTTCTGTTTTTGTGGATGGGCTCGTACATTATTCGATGATATATGAGCAACGGAGGAAACGTGGCTGGGGACCTCTTGTACACTGATAGAACAGAACATTTGGAAAATTGCATTCGCTGTTGTTTTGTCTGGCTTTGTGGTGACCCAGGAAAGCCGAGGAGAGTGGACAGTGACTATGTATGAGCACTAGGCTAACAATATAAAAATAGACCCTGGCATCAAAATGCATAATAGTTTTAAAACATTGCAAGAGGGTGAGAGCAATGCTAGTCGGTAGGGTGAAAAGATAGTGAGATGGAAGTTCTTATCATATGGGATTCAGAAGCTAGGTATACTGATTGTTAGAAGAACCTTGGGTTCTTTTACGACGCATTCAACCGCTAGGTCATATAGCGTCGCCAACCTCTCACGCCGATTGGTCGCGGGTGGACCTGGTAATGCTGTCGGTTGTGAGATTCGAACCCACAATCTTGCGATGAAGAGTTCGACGCTCTACCAACTGAGCTATCGCGACCCCCTAGCCACCATATACTGATTGTTCATTGCCTAGTAGGAACTTCAGTCTGTTTACCAGGGGTCTCTATTGAAGGATGTTGAGGATAGGTTAGAATGAGTAATGAGGGGAAGTGGAGAGGGTACAATAGTAATTGTACATGTTGGTGTGAATGATGTAGGAAGAGGTAAAACCGTAGGAACAAGAGTATAGGGCTCTGCCAGGTCGGTTAGCAGAAAGTATGAAGAGAGGAGTGTTAATACCCATGCTCCCGATGGTAAGCAGTATTGTAGAATGGTATTATAAGATCATTGGACAGGGTGGCCAAGATTTGAAAGGAGTAAAGTTCATAGTTTTGTGGCAGGGGGGGGGGAGTTGGGGTAATGAAATGTTTGAATTAGATGGGTTACATCTCAGCATGAAAGGAGTGCGTAATTGCTTAGCAATTGGTATGAGCTGGCTCGGAGTAGGGTTCAGGGAAACTAGGCAGGTCACAGGGGGAATATAACTGATAAAGTGGAAAGTATTGCAAGGAAGGAAATGAATAGCCTGTCATGTTTTCACGGAAATTCCACAAGTATCAGAATTGGGGAACTGCATGCATATGTGTTGTCTGAAAAGCTAGATTTGGTATGCATCATGAATGGAAAAGATTGTTGAGATTTCATAATTACTACTCACTGCCTCCCACAAGGAATGACAACATATAATTTGCTAGACATGACATACAAGAAATAGAAGCAAAAGAAATGACATGTTCCCTCATGTATGGGATTTTGCTGTCAAAAATAGTAAATAATGTTAGGACCACGCCAAAAAGGGAGAGGGATAAAATTTAAATTTCAGTGGGCAAAATGGGAGAAAATATGTGCTCTACCACATAAATGTACAATATCAACAAAATTCAAAATATGCAGTGTCAGATAGTAAACCAACTTGCTTGTATGCAAAATTCCCATATGACCAAACAATTAGTGATTTGTCAGAATGCCAATTTTGTTCACACATTGATGCTATCATGCATTTCGTAATGGAATGCAGAATGGTGTCGCAGTTTTGGAATGCATTGATGCACAAACTGTACTTAAACAACAGAACAAGCCTGAATCTATGCATAGAGCACATACTGTTTTAATGTATAGGTGCAACTCACAGTTTGTCAACTTGGCGCTATTGCTCGTGAAGCAGTACATAATAGGTAGGAAAATACAGGGCAATGGAAAAGTGTCACTAGTGGAATTTATGGGAAGGATCCAATGCATGTAACAGGAAAATTAACTGCTATCAAGAACAGATAAATGCAAAAGTTCACAGATATGTGTCAACCACTTGTGCAAAATGTACATCTACCATATAAATGTGCTCAGCCACATGTGTGGTGACATGCGGAAATAAAGCGCTGGTGCAATCCGGACAAAAGTGGGGAAAAGAAGATTTTAAATGTACAACTGTGGAATCAGTTAATTAAAGCATTTTGGGGAGATAACTTGCAAGAATTTGAATTGAAAGCTACAGCATGCATACTCATCAAAGGAATGCAAGGATATGAGATGGAATACTTCTATATGTGAGGTAAATATTGAAATGTCATACCATATAGGATAATGCACATTGTGAAGTAGAAGCTATTGCTGCCATAGGCATTTGACACTGCACGCCCAGCAGTATGTTTTGCTTAACCAGATCTGGTGCCGAAGGCTGGCCGGCAGGCATTGTGCCATCACCATATAACATAGGACTGCACTTCGACCATGTAGTATATAACTGCTGCATGTGTAGGACAGGATGATCGAGAGTCATCAATCGACCCCTCCCCAAAAATATGGTGGAATTGGTAGAACAGGCACATAACTGACATAGATAGGTGATTGCAATGTACAAAATCATTAATGGGTTAGATGATGTCAATTCGAACAATGCTCTTCTATTTGGAACATCACATAGAAGTCATCAATTCAAGTTGGATAAGTCAAGGTGTAGGACAGACAAGCAAGAATATATTTTCAGTCAACAGGTGGTTGATCAATGGAATAGGTTACCTGCTGATGTAGTGGGTAGCCCCTCATTGAAGGTGTTAAAAAAATGGTAAACTATTTTTTAGGTTGCAAAATCTGGTTTTCTAGGTCTAATTAGTGGGGTATGGGGTGAGATATATGCTAGATATGCACAGTGCATGCCCCTTTAAGCAGGCATGAATGTAGTTAAAAATTATTGATGGGGCACATGATCCATCCATGCTATGTGGCATCAAGTGCATAGGGCTAGACAGGTATTGGAAGGTGTGGATGGATGTTGGTTTCTTTGGAACTCAGGATGAAACATTGGTTGTTGGAGTACTGAGTATCTTCTCATAAAAAAACTTATAATATCTTCCCTTTACAGGCTTAATCCTGATGTGGTTGTGGTACCCCTGTGGCTCTTACTAAGTCTGAACACTTCATGACTTTACACATGACAGACCAAACATAAATTTTGAGAGAACCCAAAACTGACCACCAGAAAGGAAACACCTATGGTTATACAGATACATGGGCAGTTCATTTCACCTTACAACATGCATGGTTAATGTGCCAGGTTATAATATATGTGCCAGGTCAGACCAAACTGCCACAGTTCAAACCGAATGCAATCTCCAATGGCAAGTTGGGTATGCTTGGGGACAATTTCTCTGTTGTTGGAATGCACCCAAGAAAAAATGAATGTGACCACTCATTTTCTCTGCAAATGATTACTTTTCAGTTGGCAAAGAAATAGGCTGCGATTGCGAACCAGGTGAGAGACCACGGTAATCTTCAAGTATGTATATTACCTCAGGTATTACCGTATTACCCCCACACTTCTTATACCTTCTTATCGAGTCGTACTACAAACTGGATAAAACCCGCGCATTCCCCGCTGAGGGCGCTAGTGCGCTCACTATGTATGACGTTTCGGTCAGTCTCGCCGACGTTTTCGCAAGCACTTACTAAATATGCCTTAGCTGTGCTGCCTAGTGGTGGAAATGTGTGTCAAAATGAAATGACGATTCGCGTAGCGGCCTGTAATGATATGTTTTTGTTGTATTATTTTGACAGTTCAGCACATATATATTTGCTAAACTGATATTATCATAATATATATATTGCTGTAGAATACAACCGAACTGCGCGAATGGCATGAACCTGTCATCTCTATACCTTCAATATGAATAGAGTTTTCGTTCCAGGAAATAAATAAGAACAATACCTGCCTGATATGAATTATGACGACCGAATTTATGGGTAAATTTTAGATTCTCATACTAGATAATTATAATCCTGTTTTTCAATATATCAATAAATTAACGAATATTCATGTTTTGTGGGTCCTGAGGAAAGTGTCGAACGCCTGTCAGCGTTGCGCTAGCCCCATCTATGCTTACTATAAAATACTTCAGGTTCGACATTATCTGAACCAATATAGGGAACCGACAGGGGCATGGTAGGCACACATGGTGGTATGTTTCACTGACGGATCTGGATTTCGTTACGGGGGTGCGGGCTTATTTTTTAGGGGGCGCCTTTTCCATCCGAAGAAGCACCTTCGGGTAAAAGTTCGTTGAGTGTGGGAAATGGGAGGAATGGGTGTAGGAACAGGGGGCAAGGGGCCATGACCCTCCACTTTCTATGAAAGTTTAACATTAATGTTATGGCAATGCATGGAAAGAATGAACTTCAAAATGGATTTCCCCCCCCACTTTTTGAGACGTTCCTACGCCTCTGAGGGGAAGGATGGGTGCAATCGAGCTTCCCACATGCCGAGGACGTTCTCTATTCGGAGAAGCGTCTCCGGCTGAAAAATGTGTTGAGGATGGAGGGGGTGAAGGAGCATTCAACCTTCACGGAAAGATCGTGCCTTTGCCGAAGGGGGAATAATGCATGGGAAATAAAAAGGAAATAATGCATTATTATGTTTCTTTGTTTAGAGCCTTTACTACCTGAACAAGCAACCATCTATGTCGGAGACCTTCATCGGGTTCCCAAGGGGAGGGAGGAGGGTGGCCGTCCCCTAGGGCCCCGCTGGATCTGTTAGGTAGCTGGATGCAATTAGATGGAGATGTGCCCCGTTGTCATACAAGTGGGTAGAAACAAATGAAAAACGTTGAAAAATAGAACTTCGAAATGGAACACAGATGAACAATTATATGGAAGAAGTTAGGCAGAACTCAGCAATGGTAGAAGAGAACCTTCATGGCGATGCAAATTCATTTAATATGCACCAGAAGCCTGATCAGAAGGGTACGAGTGCCGATACTCGATTCGTACATGTTCCATCATTGTACATTGCGACTGTTGCAAAAATAAATGTTGCCACCCATAGGCCTAGTCATCGGAACATAATTTCGTCGAGGGAGAGGGCGCAGCACATGAAAGCAATAAGCGGGCACAAGTGGATTGGGGGCATACCACTAGTATCTCATGTTATAAGTTTATATTATTTAGAGGTGCAAAGGCCACATGGGGGGGGGGGTCATGCAAGTGCCCTCACAATGTCATATAAAGCTTCACCCCTGCCACCACGTATTGTCAATTCACTAAGCTGATAATTGCAGTGCCACCTTGTATATCTCATGCAGATGGTGCTACAACCTCCAGGTGTTTTGTCTTGCATACATTTGGAGAAGATTGTATCCGTTGAATTATGACCCTCGCAATGCTGATGACTCCCGAGTGTTAAAGTTGAAAATTGAGAGTGTATTCCAGCTCACCTCACCACACTAACAGACATTTCCTCGGGTAGCACAGGCAAGTCTTTCAACGCCAGATTTAACCCAGATTTTTATCAGTTGATTGTGATATGCTTCCATCGCTCATTCTCGCAAAACGCCTTACTTACCTCGGGACGACGAGAAGAGGGAAATTCAATTTTCCTAAAGAGGAGAACGTTGCTCGGCCTCCAACCAAATGCAACCAGTGTAGCAGACGCAGAAAAAAAATGCACTCCTCTTCACCAAATGTATTCCACAAGTTACAAGCATTTACAGACACAAAAGGTAACAGACGCAAACAGAACACATCAGTGCACACGCATATTTCACTGGCGGATCCAGAGGCGGGCGTGCACTGTGTGATCCCGTGCCAGGTCCAGATCGGTGAACGAAAATTTTCATATAACCGAGAAAAGTGCCGCATCGCAAAGGTTCATCCGTACCAACTCCAATCGGCCAAACGCCACCATCACGCCATCCCGCCGTCGGAATGTTTAGCGAAAGGTGTCCCCTGGACAGAAATGCCTTGAGCTGTTCGTGCATATCCTTCACTGCCCTCATCCCTGTTCTGGATCGACGATTCCACGGCAGACAATAATACTAAGCGAAGAATCAAATCAAATCAAGTAATCAAATGTTCGGTGAGAGGCCTCGCCCTCCTCTGTTGCATAAACCCTGGGATCAAGCTGCGAATTGGTCGAAAAGTCTCCCAACAGCTATCTGGATACAATATTCATTTGGTTCTTACGAGTGCTTATTTGCACCAACTTGCAATAATCTCAGAGAAAGGAAAATCGGACGACTCTTACCACCTTCACGCCAGCTTCAATGCTTTCCAGGAAAGACACCTATACACAAAACCATCAAATGTGTGCAACACAAGGCCATCATTGATCCTGCAGCTGGAACGACGTGCTTCGAACATGTGCTAGGCCTGTGTCGAGGCAGTCGCAGCACATTAAGAACATCAAGTGTTATAATAGCGCATGCCAACGACATGCCAGTATACTTTTGTCGTGAAGTGGCCTGTCACAGCCTATAATTAATCTTTGTGAGCCCTCTCTTCAGTTGTGCACAAAATGACACCGCTGTCCCACCACCACCTGCTGTCCCACTGCGGTCGGAGAGGTGGTTGTCGGGCAGCAGCTAATCTCGGCCAACCAGTTGGCACCACTTGCAGGCCCATGCAGCAGATGCTGAAAGCACAAAATATGATTAGACCTTGTTGCCAAATATTCTCCACATTCTGCAAATGGATACAGGTCATTGTATTTGGGCTGGCAGACCAGACACTCTGAATTGTGCTGACAGGTGTGCATTTGGTGCACACAGAATCCCAACTCTGGACCTAGCCCCAGTCAAGGTCATGACAAGGCTGGCCCCATATCACAGCCAGGTAGACCAGCATGGCTGGCCAATGGAGGGGAGCTTCCCATGTGCCTGCTGGCAACACATTCCATATCACCATCAAAATGAGCATACCTCCAGCTGCCAACATCTGACATGAAACACCATCACATAATCAAACCACTTAGGGTGCCACTCAATCACAAAGCAATCAGACAAATATCACACATATCCCCATTGAGATGGGAATGCTCGCCCATTTAGCACAGATCAGGCATATGACACCCCACTCCACCACAATTAAGACATGATGTCCTACAATAAGCTGCAATTGAGATTTTCACACTGTGCTCCTGACTGGGTTTGTGGGATGTGAAGCACCAGTAAAAACAGTGTCTCAATCAGTGCTGTGGCACTGCATTTGAGAGGTTCAGAGATCATTAGCATTCTTTTTAAGGTTTCTGAGTGGAAAGATGTGGTAATATGGTAGCAGGATTAAATATCCAGATTCTACCATCACCTATAGATCATCAATAACTTTCCATCATCATACAAACACCAGTTCCAAATTGGAAATGCTGGAGGCAAACCAAGGAATGTTACTAAACATCAAGACTGCAAAGTATGACAAATGGCTGACAACGCACAGCAGCCATGGACAAAAAATCCAATAGGGAGATCAAATGCACCACCAAACGCAAAACAAACATGAGGTAAAAAAGTCAAGAGGCTTGATCAAGAGGCTTGCTCCCGACGCCGTCTATAGACAGACAGACAGACAGCTCCCGACGCCGTCTATCCCTCGCTCCCGATGCCCTCTATAGACAGACAGACAGACAGCTCCCGACGCCGTCTATCGCTCGCTCCCGACGCCCTCTATAGACAGACAGACAGACCTCTATCGCTCCCTCCCGACGCCGTCTATCGCTCGCTCCCGACGCCGTCTATAGACAGACCGACAGACAGCTCCCGACGCCGTCTATCGCTCGCTCCCGACGCCGTTTATCACTCGCTCCCGACGCCGTCTATCACTCGCTCCCGACGCCGTCTATAGACAGACAGACAGACAGTTCCCGACTCCGTCTATCGCTCGCTCCGACGCCCTCTATAGACAGAAAGACAGACAGCTCCCGACGCCGACTATCGCTCGCACCCGACGCCGTCTATCGCTTGCTCCCGACGCTGTCTATAGACAGACAGACAGACAGACAGACAGACAGCTCCCGACGCCGTCTATCGCTTGCTGGCCGGCCCGGACGGCTGCACCCGGGCCGTCTATCGCTCGCTCCCCACGCCGTTTATCGCTCGCTCCCGACGCTGTCTATCGCTTGCTCCCTACGCCATCTATCACTCGCTGGCCGGCCCGGGCGGCTGCACCCGGGCCATCTATCGCTCGCTCCGGACGCCGTCTATCGCTCGCTGGCCGGCTCGGACGGCTGCACCCGGGCAGTCCATCGCTCGATCCCGACGCCGTCTATCGCTCGCTCCCGACGCCGTCTATCGCTCGCTCCCGCCGCCGTCTATAGACAGACAGACAGACAGCATCCGACACCGTTTATCGCTCGCTCCCGACGCCGTCTATCACTCGCTACCGACGCCGTCCATCGACAGACAGACAGACAGCTCCCCACGCCGTCTATCGCTCGCTCCCGGCGCCATCTATCGCTCGCTCCCGACGCCGTCTATAGACAGACAGACAGACAGCTCCCGACGCCGTCTATCGCTCGCTCCCGCCGCCGTCTATCGCTCGCTCCCTACGCCGTCTATCGCTCGCTCCCGACGCCGTCTTTAGACAGACAGGCAGCTCCCGACGCCGTCTATCGCTCGCTCCCGGCGCCGTCTATCGCTCGCTCCCAACGCCGTCTATCGGTCGCTACCGACTGCCGTCTATCGCTCGCTCCCGACGCCGTCTATAGACACACGGACAGACAGCTCCCGACGCAGTCTATCGCTCGCTCTAGGCGCCGTCTATCGCTCGCTCCCGACGCCGTCTATCGCTCGCTCCCGACGCCGTCTATAGACAGACAGACAGACAGCTCCCGACGCCGTCTATCGCTCGCTCCCGACGCCGTCTATAGACAGACAGACAGACAGCTCCCGACTCCGTCTATCGCTCGCTCCGACGCCCTCTATAGACAGACAGACAGACAGCTCTCGACGCCGTCTATCACTCGCTCACGACGCCGTCTATCGCTCGCTCCCGACGCCGTCTATACACAGACAGACAGACAGCTCCCGGCGCCGTCTATCGCTCGCTCCCGACGCCGTCTATAGACAGACAAACAGATAGCTCCCGACGCCGTCTATCGCGCGCTCCCGACGCCGTCTATCGCTCGCTCCCGACGCCGTCTATAGTCAGACAGACAGACAGACAGCTCCCGACACCGTCCATAGACAGACAGACAGACAGCTGCCGACGCCGTCTATCGCTCGCTACCGACGCCGTCTATCGCTCGCTCCCGACGCCGTCTATATACAGACCGACAAACAGCTCCCGACGCCGTCTATCGCTCGCTCACGTCGACGTCAATCGCTCGCTCCCGACGCCGTCTATAGCCAGACAGACAGACAGCTCCGGACGCCGTCCATAGACAGACAGACAAACAGCTCCCGACGCCGTCTATCGCTCGCTACCGTCGACGTCAATCGCTCGCTCCCGACGCCGTCTATAGACAGACAGACAGACAGCACCCGACGCCGTCTATCGCTCGCTCCCGCCGCCGTCTATCGCTCGCTCCCGACGCCGTCTATAGACAGACAGACAGACAGCTCCCGACGCCGTCCTATAGATAGACAGACAGACAGCTCCCCACGCCGTCTATCGGCTCACTGGCTGATGCTCGGGTTCATTCTGGCAACATATTCCGCTTTCGGCGAGCGACCGGTTTCGGGCCTCAAAAAGAAACGCTGACCTAAAAGTCTTGGTCGAAGCGCCCTTAAACTGGAGCGCCTCGACGGCCCGGGTGCCGGGTGCCTGGGGTGCTCGGACGATGGCCAGCGAGCGATAGACGGCAGCCGGGAGCGGCAGCGACCGGCGGCCGTCTATCGGCGAGCGCCAGACGGCCCGCGTGCCGGGTGCCCGGGGTGCTCGGGCCGCGGCCAGCGAGCGATAGACGGCAGCCGGGAGCGGCAGCGACCGGCGGCCGTCTATCGGCGAGCGCCCGACGGCCCGCGTGCCGGGTGCCCGGGGTGCTCGGGCCGCGGCCAGCGAGCGATAGACGGCAGCCGGGAGCGGCAGCGACCGGCGGCCGTCTATCGGCTATGGACTTGGACTTGGACTTGGACTTGGAGAAAAGTAGAACCTTAAATTATTTCGGTACAAAGCTTTCAATATTTTCCCATCCGACCAGGCAACAAGACGTCCGACCAGATCCCGGCCACCTTCTCCCTCTCCCTCCTGTCATGTGGAATTGAAATACCGCCGAACCAGACCCGCAGTACGTGTCGCGTTCAAAGGCGGCATAAAAAAACACCATCAGCCTCGCATGTGGGCCAAAACAGAAGGTTGGGTCCCCATCCAGTTGTGGGGTCGTTGGCCCGGTGAAAGTTCTAGACCGCGGCATACCGTCCTGACGGCCAGAGGCGATTTCACAACATACACGGCCTAAAGGGAATACAAAAATGCACTCCCACGAATCAAGAAAAACAACACAATCCGGAGCCCTGTGAGTGGCCAAAGGAGTGGAGGAGACGGGTCAAATCGAATCGAAGAAAACCGGAAGGCACAGAGAAAACGCTCCCTCTGAGACCCTCTCGCTCGATCTCGCTCTCGCTCGGGGACACTCACTCAGTCAGTCTCTCACGCACGGACGGAGCTCAGGCAGCTTCGAGACGACCGAAGAGGCCCGCCGAGCAACAAACATGTCAGTGCCATCGGTCTGCCATGACTTCCTTCTTCCAAACCGGTATATTTCCAATCACAGCTACTTTCCCCTCAACCTAATTCACTGTTGAATGGAGCGACACGTATTAAATGGGGGGGGGGCAATTACACTATGTGATGTGTGCGGTATGTGTGACACGGCCGGTGGCGCCTACGTCGCACGCCTAGCATAGAAGGTCAGAGTATGTAGGTATGCATGAGGAAGAAGTATGTCGCGTGCAAGAATGCAGAGGTGGGAGTTTGCGAGTAGTGTGTGTGTAAGCAGTGCGTGGGCGTAATGTGATGCGGTGTATATAAATATAAATATATTAGATTATGCATAGAAATACTGTGGTGGCCTTAGCAGAGACACGGAGCAGTTACCCAGCCATTGACGGGCAGGATTAGCGGTGAAAGGGAATACTTGGGATAAAGAAAGGTGGCATAGTTTGAAATAACGAGCAGGGGTACTATGCACACATCGGATCGTCACATCCTCTTCGGATCCACCTTGGGCTGGCGACAGGCTGCATATAATGTATGCATGTATGTGCATGTATCTGTATGTATCTGTACGTGATGTATCTTTGTATGATGGAGAGTTCGGCGCGTAAATCTGCTCCGAAAAATGGCGGGCACGCCGTGCGTCGGCGCCGCGCAGCTGGAGCAGCTGCGACGCATCAGCTGGGCGCGCGTGATCTGCTACAACGTCGACACCATCTCCGTCGTCCAGCCGGACGACTTCGTCGCCCAGTCGGAGACCAACAAGCTGACGCCCTGCGACGACATTCCCGCCGTTGGCCTTGGCTTCTGGCGCAGTGACACCTGAGCGGCGGGGGGGCGGGGGTAATGGCGTCCAGATGTGCGACTGGTGGAAGAATGCATGGGGAGGCGAAGGGACACGCCAGAGAGGAGTGCAGAATGTATGAATGTACGGAGACGCGAAGGGAACGCGTGGGAAGCCAACGATGGGTGCGGGGATGCGGGAATGTACGGAGACGCGAAGGAAACGCGTGGGGAGCCAACGATGGGTGCAGGAATGTGGGAATGTACGGTGACGCGAAGGAAACGCGAGGGGAGCCAACGATGGGTGCAGGAATGTGGGAATGTATGCGGAGGCGAAGGAATGCGCGAGGGTAGCCAGCGATGGGTGCAGGAATGCAGGAATGCATGGAATTCGTGAGGGGTGCAGGCATGGGAAACACAAGAATATGCAGGGGGAGCCAATGAGGGTGGAGGGATGCGTGAAGGAAGGGGATACGTGATACGGAAGAGAATGTGAAGTGAAGTGGAGACTGTGCCAAGCAGCCGAAAGTAATGCCTGCTTGACACCGGGATACGTGGACAGTGCGTGTGGTATGTTCGTATTTAAGTAACTGACGGAGAAAGAGAGATATAGAAAAGCTATCCGGCACAACATATGGCATGGGAAGACGGTGGCAGGTATGAGGTAAGTATAGAGGAGACGAAGCCGCGCTGCGGCATTCATGAAAGGCAGTGTGAAGAAGGAACGGTACATCGACAGGAAGCTATGAGAGGAAGAACATGAACGGGAAGCTGGGCGAGGAAGCATATGATCAAGAAGCTTGGCAATGAAAAACATGATCGGGAAGCTGGGTGAGGAAGACCGACAGCAATAGACCTGGTGCAGAGCAGTGTCTGGTGCAGAGCGGCGGGTAAAGAGGAAACGTTAGTTATGTCTAGATGTAGTGATCCAGGTCTAAATTTTGATGCCAGAGCTCGGACTTGTCACTGCACACTGGTGATGAGGGGATTCCAGAGTTCGGGCTCGAGACAGAAGCGGCACCGAGATACACAGAGGACGGGCATGATCAGCTGTCTGTTGCAGCTGTCTGCTGCAGCTGTCCGCTGCGCCTGTCTGTTGCAGCTGTCTGCTGCGGCTTTCTGTTCCAGCTGTCTGCTGCAGCTGGTGCTGCAGCGATACGTAGCACTGGTTGCATGTGCATGCTGTGACGCGATAAAAAAATGGAGCAGACTTTGAAAGGTTCGGAAGGCAATAATTGCATGGAGAGTTAATTGTTTGCATGCTATTTATATGGAAGGCAATTACACTTGCAGTTCATACGCCTCGAATGAGCTGGAATGCGCCTGAAATCTCGCTTCATTTTGCGAAAACGATGTCGGCAGGTTGAATAGTGAATTGTTTGTGCTGTTGACACAAGTTTCTCACGGTTAGCACAACACGTGGGAACAGCACAGTCGCTTTTTCTACGACTTTTTCGCAGACGACTCGCATAATTTCACAACGCATGGCGAACAAACCTCTCGCATACGTCGTTCATTTCCTCAGCGATTCTATATTATAAATCATACCACACTATGTAACGATGCAATTGACGACATTTTCACAGCACAACTAATGTATCCAGACACGCCCACGATAGCAACCAGCGCCAGGGGACTCTAAGCAAGATCACGCAATCAAGATCCAGCAAGCAAGATGAACAACATAGCGATAATGTCGCGAACTATTGCAATGGTGACAATAATATCAAGTCTCTTGCTCGTGCCTATTAATGCATTACTCTCGAACAGTATCCTTAAATAACTCCCCGGAATGCAGCTGATGCATTTTTAGACGCGCCGAGTGCCACACTGATGCTTATGTCAGCACCGACTTTCCACAGATGCCAAAGTAACTGGTATTTGGGACTGGAACATGTGTCGCTGATTATGATATATGATACAGCATTACGGTTTCGTCGAGCAGGGCAGCGACAAACATACGTCCAAGATTGAGAGGTGCTCGTCTATACACAGCTTCGTTGCAAATGCAGCCTGCGTTTAACTTCTGGACAATGTCCCGCTCTAAAAGCGAGTGCCAACAATCTTCAGGTCAACCTTCGCAACCAACGACAGGCATGCTAAGCAAACAAAGCTGCCAAAGTTTGTTTGTATCGTTAAATCAATGGATAACCGGAGCACTGGGGCACAAATTGTTCCAAATGTCGCGTGAAAGGGGGGGAATCTCACTATTAATGCTCCTATCCGCAACAGTCAATCGCAGTCGCCCGCCTATCAAACCAACCAATCACCGCTGCACGCCTACCCGCACCGACCAATAGCAGCGCGTTCAGTATTTCGCATTGAATTACCACATTGTCGTTGTCAATGTGGCCGGTGTGCATGTCATGGAGTCGGCTCCTCCCAGTACGACAGGTCGACGACAGGTAGCGTAACACTGCCGCACGGTTGTGGAAGGTTGTCGCTAGATGGCAACAGCATCGGCCGCGGCTGTACTTCCCTCACGTTGTCTGAGGTGTCGCAGAGCACGCGAGCCAGGTTTGTTTTCCGCAGCTGTTGCAGCTGCTCTGGAAACGTCGGTCCGCCACGTCAGATCACGTCATGTCAGGTCACGTCACGTCAGGCAACGTCATGCCAGGTCAGGTCAGGTCACGTCAATTTACGTCACGTCATATCACGTTACGTCAGTTCAGGTCACGTCACGTCACGTCAGGTCATGCCACGTCATGCCAGATCGCGTCAGGTAATGTCAGGTCACGTTAGGTCACGTCATTCCACGTCAGGTCACGTTACGTCAGATAATGTCAGGTCAGGTCACGTCATGTTAGGTCACGTCATCTCAGGTCACATCATGTCAGGCCACGTCATGTCCGGTCACGTCTTGTCAGGCTGGCTCCAGCTGGACCAAGTCCGATCAATTTTGTTCGCCATTCACTTCAGTTCGAATTCGGTGTGAAAATAGTGGCTGACAACCCGCATCACGTGGTAGCAAATAATGCCTAAATGCGTGGAAGAAAATGTATGACATGAAATGGCAAAAATGTAAAATGAAGTACCCCAGCTCCGATTGGTTTGAGAATGAACAGTGCACCAAATGACGCATTGTCATTTGCGGCTCGGACTGGTTTTGAGAAACTTAATGCTGAAATATGCATCGGTGGTACATACATCTGTCTGGCGGCGCGCGAAGTTGCAACATCACCTCGGTGGTGATCCCACTCACACATAGTGGACGTATCGTGGCACAACATACACATACCCCGTCAGCTAGGGTCGGCACGACCCAGGGCTCGCCCCTCCAGTGCGGCACGAGCCGAAATGATTCAGAGAGTAACATTCAGAGATTAACATTCAGGGAACCCATCGCTCTGGACCCATCACCCAGCTCAACCATCCAGCTCAACCATCCAGCTCAACCATCGCTCATGCCCCATCACTCAACCCAACCATCCAGCTCAACCATCGCTCAGGCATCACTCAACTCAACCATCTAGCTCAACCATCCAGCTCAGCCATCCAGCTCAACCATCGCCCAGGCCCCATCACTCACCTCAACCGGTGGTTGTTGGTTTTACGACACGTCGACTGTTGAGTCATGTAGCGTCGGCAATATCTCACGCCGATTGGATGCGGGCGAAAAGTAGCGACATGTGAGACTCGAACCCACAATCATTCGATTGTGAGACGGGCAACCTACCCCTGGACTACTCGTCCCTACGTCCATCTCAGCCATCAAGCTCAACCATCCAGCTCAACCATCCAGCTCAACCATCGCTCCGGCCCCGCCAAAGCCCCACTCGTCAGACCGTTCACGCACCGGGAGTGAAGCGCAGCCGCGGGTCGGCCGTCTCGTACCAGAACCGGTCGCCGGTCTTCAGCCGCACGAATTGGTCAGTCAGCAGGCAGGCGAAGGTCGGCCCGACCACGGCGCCATCTATCGGCGCCTGCAGCAACCAGCCCACGTATAAGTCGACGTGGTCCACCGATCTGTCGAGGCGCACGCGGTTAGGCGAGCGGGCGATTTACCACTTGCTACTCGGTGAACGGAAGCGATTTGAAGAGAACAGCGAACGCGCCTCCGAATGGTCGATCGCGTTTTTGTAAGCTGCTTTCACCGCTGCTTGCATTCTATCTCCATCTGCATTGCGACGCCCTCAGCTCGCCGATTCACTAGTGTAGTGATTCTTATTTTGTATTCCCATATTATTATGATATTCCATGCCTTACAAAGCACCTCCAAAATAGCACGCATGATATGGTATATGTTAGAATATATAGTGGTGATCTGTTTTATCTTGGCATATATTGTGGTGACCTTTGATAACTTGACATATTTTAGCGAATTTTTAGCCGATATTTTAACATGTACATATATATATATATATATATATATATATATTATAGTACGTACGTTTTGGTATATTTCACAGTATTATATCGCTCCTACTATAGGACTCATGCCGTCTGCTTATGCCTCAACTCAAGCTTACACCTCACACGTCTCCACGGGTCCGGCGTCGCCTCACCTGTACACCGTCTGCAGCTGGTCCACCTGGCCGGGCTGGCGCACCAGCCGGCGCAGGTGTGCGAAGCTGGCGGCCGGCGGCAGGCCGCACGCGCGCCGCCACACGTTGTAGGCCGGCAGGCCGTGGTCGCGGCCACGCTGCACGTTTATTGCGCCAAGGTGGAGCCCGACCGGCGCCCCGTCGCGACGGGGTCGACGCGTCGGCCTCGAACAGGTGCGCCGCAATCTGGTGACAGGTGGTACGTGGTCTGCTGACAGGTGGGCCGTGGTCTGTTGACAGGTGGGCCACGGTCTGTTGACAGGTGGCCCGAGGTGTATTGACAGGTGCGCCGTAATCTGTTGACAAGCGGACCGTGGTCTATTGACAGGTGGTCCGTGGCCTGTTGGCAGGCGGACTGCGGTCTGTTGACAGGCGGACCGTGGTCTGTTGACAGGCGGACCGTGGTCTGTCGACAGATGATCCGTGATCTGTTGACATGTGGAGGTGGATGTTGACAGATGGACCGTGGTCTGTTGACAGGTGTGTCGTGGTTTGTTGAACGGTGAGGCATGGTCTATTGGCAGGTGGTCCGTGGTCTGTTGACAGGCATGCCGTGGTATGCTGACATGTGTGTCCTGGTATGTTGACAGGTGTGTCATGGTCTGTTGACAGGCGTGTCGTAGTCTGTTGACAGGCATGCTGTGGTATGTTGACATGTGTGGCATGGTATGTTGACAGGTTTGTCGTGGTCTGCTGACATGTGGGTGTGGTCTGTCGCCAGGTGAGTCAGGCTGTGCTGCCAGATGGTTAGCGGTCTGCTGACAGGTGATCCCTGGTCTGTTGACGCATGGCTTTAGGATAGATTGGCTGTGGTCTGTTGACAGGTGGGCGCGGTCTGTTGGCGAACCGACCGTGACCATTCAGTAAATGGTCAACGACCATTTACGACAACAAAAATTCAGCATGACAAGGGCACTACGACCGGGAACTTCTCCACCAAAAAAGCAGCACCACACAGCAAGCAGCACCAGCTCCACCAGCTCGCGACGCGACACGACCTGTGCTGACCTGGGAGGTCAGGTGACCGTCGACGGCTCTGCTGCACGAGCTCAGCTGGCCGAGCACCAGGTTGTCCAGCTGGGTCGGCTGGTACAGCCGCGTCGGGTTGAAGTAGAAGCGGTGCAGCTGCGTGAAGCTCTTCGTCTTGCCGAACGGGCACAGCAGTTTGATCAGGCCCTGAGACGACGTGAGCCAGGGTATCAAGGCAATGGTGATGGAAGATAATATAAAGCCGCCCAGTTGGGAACACGGGGTCGGGTGGCACCCAGGGTGTTGATTTCTGCGATTTTTTTTGTGGGGGGGAGCGCAAAATAAATGAAGGCAATGGGCAACCCTAAAAACCAAACCAAATCAAACCAAACCAAACCAATCCAAACCAAACCATTCCAAACTAAACCGAAACTGATCGAGCATAACTTAACGTAACCTGCCCAAACCTAGCCAACCTACCTAACACAGCACAGCCTATCATTGCCTAACCCACAGAGGCTTCATAACACAAAACCTATGAACGTTCGCTTGCCAAAGCCTACGGATATTCGACTCTGTTTCTTATGACGGCATACAAAATGATCGTCCTGCTTCGTCCCGGCAAAGCGTGAAAGATGATCATATTCCTTCACTGAAGCCGATAGGTATCCATCTTTGAGTGAAGGACCGTTTGATATTCCACTTTTATTAGTGGACGGCCTTGTTTTTTGCTGATTAGTGGATGATTTTTCTGGTCTTTATGTAACAACGTATGCGCCCAACCATTTGGTTGTTATCGTCTTCGTCATTAGTCACTCGGAAGTGGCCCAGTCAAACCCAATGCACGCGGCTCAATGTCACGTAGTGCACACAACTTCACTGAGGATACCCACAACGGCTGTCCGTGTGGGGAGCAGGTGCATACCTTCCTTGGCATGACATGTCTTGTACCTGGATCTGATTATTATGTCACACACCTGAGTCTGGCTACTACGTCACACACCTAGATCTGACTATTACCTCACACACCTGGATCCGCCTATGACGCCGCACATCTGGATCGGGCTATGACGTCGCACACCTGGATCGGACTATCACCTCACGCATCTGGATCCGCCTATGACGTGTCACACACCTGGATCGAGCTATGACGTCACACACCTGGATCTGACTGTCCGAAGCGGAAGGCGGCCGTGGCGAACACGTTGGCTATGGCGGGGTCGATAGCATCAGAGTAGCCGGTGAAGTAGCCGCTGGTGGCGGGCGTCAGGCCGGCTACGGAAGCCAGTTCGGCACCTGAGGTAGCCGCAGACGGTCACGGTCGGGGTGGTGTAGCAGGGTGGGGATGCAGTCATGGTGGTCTTCTTTTTTGAACTCGCCAGGAACGAATTAAGGATGGAGAGGACAGGTCGCGACAAAAAAACAGAAGTACACTGGAAGTACACAAAAACAACGTACATACACCACGGAATGTAGGAGGGCCACTACTGTAAGAGGACCGGTTGCCCGCCTACCTGGGAGACATTAGAGGGGCGATGTCCTCCAACAATACCAAGAGAATACGTATGGGTGTCGCTACGGCAATTGGTGGGGGGATTCCTCGTGACATTTAACATCATGCATGTGGCATTACATGGAAAACTCGACCAATAAACCCTCTGCTACCCTCTATCCAACAGGAAAAGGACAGACAATTTGCATGCACTCGGCTTCAACCATGAACCAAAAGCCATGCGAGAGCGTCCATCTGGTAATCTTTTCCCAGTATTCACCTACTCGTATTCCCGTTGGATGACCTGAGGGAGAGCATGCCTACCGAGCAGCAGGGGGTACTTGTTGGTCGTGATCCTGGTACTCGTATTCCAGTGGGATGCCCCGAGGGAGAGCATGTCTACCGAGTAGCAGGAGGCACTCGTTGGCCATGATCCCAGAATTCGTAACCCAGTTGGATGTCCTGAGGGACAGCATGCCTACCGAGCAACAGTGGTAGGCACTCATCGGCCGTGATCCCAGCATTCACAGTATCTATTCATCCACAGTATCCATCCACAATATAGTAACTATTCTATCGGTATTTCAGTGGGATGTCCTGAGCGAGAGCACGCCTACCGAGCAGCAGGTGATGCGGCGACTCTCCTGGAACAGCCGCTCGTCGTCCCATTGCGGGTTGAGCTCGGCCAGCTCAGCCGCCACCAGGTTGTGCTGGCGCACCCACAGGGTGTGGACGACCGTCAGCGAGATCTGCTCGTTCACTCGCGAGTCGCCTCCCGGCGGGCCGCCGCACCGCAAAGTAGGTCAGTGGTCGCCGTGGCTCCAGTGGGGGTTCGGCCACGGTGGGGTCAGGGGTCATTATAGCTCCGGTGGGGTTTGGCCGTGATGGGGGTCAGGAGTCATCATGGCGCCGGTGGAGGTTCGGCCTTCGGCAAAGAGCAGGTGCTCTTCAGAGGTCAAGGGCCAGGGTGTCGCCGGGGACGTGGAGCAGCGGGAAGGCTTTTGAGGATCATTCAGCTACATGATTATATAGCAGCAGGTAAAATAGTTGTTCAGCCCTGCATAGATTGGACAGCGTTGAGGGTTTCCCCAAGTCACATAGGAAGCCACAGTTCCCCGCAGACACCAATACACCATATGACTGCTCTGTGCTGCGGAATTGCCCTACCGATGTGGGTACTGCGCTTCTGCCGTGATTCAACATGAGTGGGCTCCGTCACAATCACATCCAGCAGCCAGTCGCCAAGTGTGGAGCGCATAGCGTCGTGGCGAGGTATAACGTCGTGGCGAGGTATGACGTCGTGACAAGGTATAACGTCTTCTCGCCATTCCCTGGTCCCTGTGCGTCACACAGCAGGGTTTTGTTCTTCGGCTGCCCTGTGCTGCATAAAGCAGTTGACTCAAGTACAGGAAGATGTTCGACAGCGTCAAGAAGCTGCAGTGTTTCCGCGCTGGGTGCCATGGTTATATCCAGACATATATCTGTAAAATGAAAAATAGGAAACATTCGGGTCAATTGCCACTGCTTGCAACCTTCATTAAAATAAGCTGAACCAGTCCTGAGTGCCGACACTGTACTATGTCAAACACGGTGGAAGGCCGTTCGTGTACATAGCAGATCGGCTGCCGGGTGGCGACCGATTGGCTACCGGATGGTCGCCACTTGGCTACCGCGTCTGACTTCACCCGAGCGGAAGCAGTACCGGTCG
>JAOTOM010000844.1:0-47728 GCA_034440615.1 Ashinkailepas kermadecensis | reverse complement strand
GTCGGTCTACCTATGGATCGGCTCATCTGGTGCTGGATGGGTTATTGGATTCTTTGCGCTTGTATGTCAGGAACTTCCGACATTTTTTAGCTTCTAAAGAAGAGCACCAGCATCTGCTATTTCCAACATCAGCCCCGCCGAAGATATAGGAGAACTTTGTCGTGGATATAAAATGTCCATCAATATTACACCAACCATTCTGCGAAAGGGGGCCTCCACTGCGGCCTACGACGAATTGAACGAGCAAGAGCGTTTGAAGCTGGCGACCCACATGTCCCATAGATCAGAAACGCAATTTAGAGCGTACGCTGCGAAAACCCGACGTTCAGAATCAACGAAAACTGTCAAAAGATGGAAGAAGTCATATATGGGCAAAAAGCTGCACAAGTAGCCGAATGGCTGAATTCCACTGGTGAGGGCTACCGTGATCCGGATAGCAGTACCATACCAAGTTCGGCAGGGGAAATGAAAAGAATAAACTTCGGGACCGACGAACTATTCGTGATCGAAAAAGAGGCAAGGCGCCTCAAAGCGTGCGGAGTATTTGTAAGTCAGGCTCTAGCATTAGCCCTCATGGCGCGGTGTCGGCCACTTCTGAGTGACAGATCACCAAAAAGCGTCGAGAACAAGCTCCGAGAGAGATTATGTGCTCTCCAGAATGGCTGGAGGGAGCCCAGAGGGGAAAGTTCGGGGGCGAAGTCGCCTCTGATGACCGTGATTTCTAATAAATTCTGGCATGAATTCGATTGGTTTTTGCTTAGTGAACAATTTCATGCACTTTCAGCATCCAGGTAAGCAAGAAGAGCATGCGTTGGCTTTTTGCGTCCAGGTTACCAGCGATGCGAAGCATGTCAGATTAATTCATCAGGTGCACTAGATCTCGGCGCATTGCACCTTTTGGTTCGCCTGCTATTCCAGAAGAACCGAGAAGGGGTGATCAACCCCCACCCCCCACCCACTCCCAGTTCCGACACGGGTTAAACACCAGGTCACGGTCATGCTGCCCTGTGAGCTGAAGCAAAACCTCTCGACACTTGCAGGGCTCCCCTGCACAGATACCAAGCGGTAAATCGGGAAGTGTCGGAGCTCTCCTTTTTGGGTTTCCATGCGCCACAATCCTCAAGCAGGGTCCCACCACCATATCCTCCAGAGCTTCCCCACGAGTGGTCTAGGGGTAAGATGCTCGTCTCACAATCGAAAGGTTGTGGGTTCGAGTCTCACCTGTCGCTACTCTTCGCCCGCGACCAATCGGCGTGAGAGATTGGCGACGCTACATGACTCAACGGTCGACGTGTCGTAAAAACCAATAACCAACTATAATCGCCAGGCTGTCCCGTTCTGCCCGCCAAGACACGCCCTGCAGCTCTTAGGGCACATTTCTGCCTTTGTCGGGGACCCTTGATGCCTCTTGGGCGGCCCAAGAGCCCTTGGGGCGGCCCAAGTTTTTGTTTATAAGTTGTGGTTACGGACGAACAATTATCATGCTTGTTATCGTGTAAAAACAAACAAAAATAAAAATAAAAATGATTGTGGACTTGGCATGACATGGAAGCCCCATGACACCACAGCATACGAGGCGACCATTTGGAACAACCGGAGTGTCCAATGCAGTTCTGAAACTTCCTCTGGAGCTGCAAGATAGACTTCGGTAGCTCAAGTAAACTTGGCCTCATAAAAGTGCTTCCTTCAGCCAGAATTTTTGACTTCGCCCTAATGGGCAAATATGCAAGTCATGAAAAACGCAAAAACTTCCTCCGATGCGTTTTGCTGCGTCCCGAAAGATAAGTAAACGCTAAAAGTTTCATTCATATAGATTTACTCGTCAAAGCGTGACGACTGGCTGAACCTTTTCCGAGGTGACCTCACTTGACCTTGACTACTCGGTAAGCGTGGATGACCTGACTTCGAAATCTTTACACATGTCAAATTGATGCGGGAAAAGCATGCCAAATTTCGAGGCGCTGCCGTGCGCCGTTTTTTTCATTATCCACGGAAAACCTTGGGGGGGGGGGGGTGGAAAAGACCCCCTGGGACGGCGCGAGCTAACGTGATATCAGTGGCGATTCGAGGACTTAACCCAGCGGTAGCTGTCCAACATTTCGGTGCCCTTTGTCTTTAGTGCCCCTTCTCACCAGAGGGGCCCTAAATCCAAATTGCATCTCATCACATCACTTTCATTCAAAGTTTCGCTCGCCCCTTCAAATTTTACATTACCCTCCCCTGACACTGATAGTCAAAGGCCGAAGGAGTCGTCGCGGGGCCCCTCATCCGACAGACGGGCCCTAGTTACCGGAAAAGATCCCGGGCCATTGGAAAGGGCCCCAAACTGATATTAAGGGCCCTGAATTGATGGAAGGTTTTGGTTTTGGTGGCGGTTTTAATCATTTAGTGAAAATTCCTTAGATGAGGCTTGGCTTTGGCCTTGACTACTGAAAAGAATGAAACGACAACACCTTGCAGTCCACCTCTTCCGTCATACTGTTTGTCAACTGATAGCGCACTTTCCGGAAATGCGCACAACTTCGACAATTTTTTGGAAATTGAGTCACCTTGAAGCGCAACCAGCTTGAAATGCGCTCTGATGAGACAGGGTATAAAAGTTCGCGAGGCTTTTTCACGAAATACACGCCTAAATTACAGTAAATGTGCATGCAGGACGACATGTCGCGTCTTTCTCTGTCAGATGGTATGCACCAATCGTGTATTATCCGCTTTACAAAAAAAGGCAATTCCATCGATTTGGCTTTCACACCTTGCTCAATATCATACCCGCTTACAGGGTCTTGAGAGCCAGCTTATGCCTGAGTGCAGGGTTTAGTCCAACTGACGATTCACCAGCGAACGGCTGGCATTGCAACTGATTGGAATTGGTTGGGAAGCTTAAAAGCATGAAAATGGTCCATTGTTTCAGCTATTTATATTCATAGTTAATAAAATATGGCAATAATAAGACATGTCAAGTAGCACAAAATCAGTACCGCTGGTGTTGGATTCCGGCGCAATATCTTATGCCAATGTTCATTTCCAGCGCAAAAATCACCAAGGAAAGAAAAAATTGATTTTTTGTTAGGTAATGATGCAAAATAAGGATGCCCGTGGCTGTAATCAAATTCTTGCCATCGCTATATATTACCATGTTGAACACCTTGCAATATATATAAGTTGTTTAGACATAGCAAGATAATTTAGAGGCGAGTACGGATTCGGCGCACTTTCTTGGTGTAAAATCACAATGACAGTCGTCAAATGGCGTTGTCTAGTTTGGGCGCAGCATGTTGTTCATAAGCACAAAAATGTCTTATTTTGGCGCATTCGGATTCCCACCGCCAACGGATCGGAAAAAGCCTGCGCCGCCCGCCGGACCGTATACTATTTAGCAGGCATGAGGGTAGCCACCGCTGTGGTTCCTGGGGTCCTGGGTCATTTTTGTGTGTGTGTGTGTGGGGGGGGGGGGTATCCCACCACACCTGGAAAACTGGTAATAGTCAGAAGAATACGGTATCTTCCTGAAGTTTCCCCGTTTCCGCATCAGGCGACATCAGATCGGCTGCTTGTCTCCACGACGGGGAGGTGAGGGGATCGGCTGCTTGTCTCCACGACGGGGAGGTGAGGGGATCGGTTGCTTGTCTCCACGACGGGGAGGTGAGGGGATCGGCTGCTTGTCTCTACAACGGGGAGGTGAGGGGATCGGCTGCTTGTCTCCACGACGGGGAGGTGAGGGGATCGGCTGCTTGTCTCCACGACGGGGAGGTGAGGAGATCGGCTGCTTGTCTCCACGACGGGGAGGTGAGGGGATCGGCTGCTTGTCTCTACAACGGGGAGGTGAGGGGATCGGCTGCTTGTCTCCACGACGGGGAGGTGAGGAGATCGGCTGCTTGTCTCTACAACGGGGAGGTGAGGGGATCGGTTGCTTGTCTCTACAACGGAGAGGTGAGGGGATCGTCTGCTTGTCTCTACAACGGGGAGGTGAGGAGATCGGCTGCTTGTCTCCACGACGGGGAGGTGAGGGGATCGGTTGCTTGTCTCCACAACGGGGAGGTGAGGGGATCGGCTGCTTGTCTCTACAACGGGGAGGTGAGGGGATCGGCTGCTTGTCTCTACAACGGGGAGGTGAGGGGATCGGCTGCTTGTCTCTACAACGGGGAGGTGAGGGGATCGGTTGCTTGTCTCTACAACGGGGAGGTGAGGGGATCGGCTGCTTGTCTCCACGACGGGGGAGGTGAGGGGATCGGTTGCTTGTCTTTACAACGGGGGAGGTGAGGGGATCGGTTGCTTGTCTCTACAACGGGGAGGTGAGGGGATCGGCTGCTTGTCTCTACAACGGGGAGGTGAGGGGATCGGCTGCTTGTCTCTACAACGGGGAGGTGAGGGGATCGGCTGCTTGTCTCTACAACGGGGAGGTGAGGGGATCGGTTGCTTGTCTCTACAACGGGGAGGTGAGGGGATCGGCTGCTTGTCTCCACGACGGGGAGGTGAGGAGATCGGCTGCTTGTCTCCACGACGGGGAGGTGAGGGGATCGGTTGCTTGTCTCTGCATCGGGAGGTGAGTGGATCGGTTGCTTGTCTCCACGACGGGGAGGTGAGGGGATCGGTTGCTTGTCTCTGCATCGGGGAGGTGAGTGGATCGGCTGCTTGTCTCCACGACGGGGAGGTGAGGACATCGGCTGCTTGTCTCTTCAACGGGTGAGCAAAGGGGTCGGCTGCTTGTGTCTGGGTTAGATAGGAGCATAGGAACAGGGTAGAGCATAGGGCAAGCTTTCTGGCGGCTGAACTGATAATTTGAACCGTAAAACATAAACGGGTATGTTGGGGCTCCAGAAGTTACGAATTTTTACGCTAAGTGGGAAGCGGGTGGGGGTGGGGGGGGGGGTGAGGGGGCAGACGCGCGGTGACCGGGACAGAAGACAGCTAGGTCTTACCCTTCTAACCTTAGAATCGCGTCTGCGCTCCTGGCGCTGGACTCTACCTGGAAACTGAAGGTGGTAGCGCCATCATAGAGGACGTAATATGAGGTTTGAAGACTGAAGAATATTCAGTTTTGGATAATGAATCTCATTGTATAATAATACAAATATTGCATGTGGTGTGCAGTGGGTTGCAGATTATATCAAGATGAATGAATAAAATGGCCCATGGTCGCAATTTTCCAGTTTTATTTCGATTAGGAAGATAAGATGCAAACCGTGCAGGGGTGTCGATTTTTTAAAAACATTGGGGGGGCCGAAGTGCCAACGCACTAGACCCCCCCCCCCCAAAAAAAAAACTCATCGGATTTAGCCCACTATATTTTCAGATCTCAGAAATTCTGATTTTTATTCGACGATGTGTATGTTTATGTTTATTCAGCATCCTCACCGACGGGGAAATCGTCCAATAACTGGTGAAGTCACATAATTAAAAGAGCAGTGCTCAGTACATTTCAACATAACAACTCTTGGTTGGTTATTGGTTCTACGACACGTCGACCGTTGTGTCATATAGCGTCGCCAATCTCTCACGCCGATTGGTCGCGGGCGAAGAGTAGCGACAGGTGAGACTCGAACTCACCAACATAACAACTCTGAGTAATAGCATGCGACTGCAGTGCCATATAGTGGGCTCGGATCTATCGTCACCGTCACCGTCACTGTTACCCTCCTCCTCACTCCACACACCAACAAACACACACCGGCTTAAATAAAAATACTTCAGCGATCAGATGCAAGCTAAAACACACCGGCATTGCTGAAGCATCAGAGCACAGCAGACCTGAACGGTGATGACGATGGGTGAAAGTATTTCCTTGGTGCCGAACGTTAGGGAGGGGAATTTTTTCATTTAGTACGCCACTGCGGCTGCTCAACGTGTTTTTTCCGCAGATTGCACGATCGAGAGTAGAAAGGCCCTTCGGATAATTTTCTTTCGGTACCCATTCTTAATTTTCCGGTGCTCTGGTCGATTCGATGGAGTCTCCTTGTGGTTTTTGTGGTGAAGTCTATTTGTATAAGCCCCCCCTGCAGGCTATTTTTGGAACCTGGTACGATTCTTCTGGCTCTCGGTGCGTTTTTTCCGGTGCCAAAACAGGTTTCTTTTCCGGCGTCCGACGACTTCTTATTTTGTGGATCCTTGACGCAATTTTTCCGTCCGCAAGGTGACATTCCGGGTATATATTGGTACTTGGGAAGCCAGCTGCAACTTGTGGGGCTCCGGCACGACGTTTTGGCCCCAGTGAGATTTTTAAAAGAAGCGGCGTGAATTTGTTTTTGTCTAAGTGCGAATTTTTTGGGCCCCGTCGTCACTTGTTGGGATCCCTTGCGGTGGCTACGACACGTTTGTGGGGGCCCAACAAGTTGTGTGGGCTTTTGGAGCTGTTGTTGAGATCCCAGATTGATTTTCCGTGTCCGGACTGTTTTTCATTCACCCGGCTTCATTTGTTGGGTGATCTCAACGAGACTTTTAGAGCCCCGGTGGGACCTGTCAGGCCTCTGGCGTGATTTTCAGGGGCCCGGGTGATAATTCTTAATACCCCAGTCTCGGCGTGATTTTCAGGAGGCCACGGCCCGACCGTTTGTGGCCCCCGTCGTTATTTTCTTGAATACCGGCACGACTTGTTTGTGGCCCCAACGTGATTTTCAGGGGCCCAGGTGCAAACTTTTGAGGCCCCAGCGTCATTATCGGGGCCACTGCGCTACGTTTGGGGCCCCCAATGTGATTTTTTCTGAGCCCCTGTGCGATTTTTTGTGGACCGAGTGAAATTCTTAGGGAGCATAGCGCATTTTTTTCCTAAGCTCGGCGGATTCTTGGGGCCCTACAACCTATCAGGACGGGGGGGAGTGAGGCAACTTCCCACAATTCCCCCTCCCCATTCGGTATGTCACTGTGCCATGCAATGATGCAACATAAGAATCCAGGAATAGTTCATCTGTTTCATCCCACATGTGATTTCAACTCCCCAGTTATCCAGACAGTTTGAGGAAAGTCAAACATCTGCTACATGGATCAGCAAGGATGGATTGTAAGGCAACATGGATGTCATGGAATTCCGGTCACAGTAGTTATGCTGCAATACATACCTTCTTCAACACACTGCTTTGGAGATGGATGAGCTCCTGAAGCTTGGTCAGGGTTGGAGTTGGAGGTGGATGGAGCAACACTGTGAAGGGCATAACATATGGTTCAAGAGACTTGTTTCCATTAACAATACAGGTGATGAAGTAACATTTTCATTGACTTCTATGGTTTTCATTGGCTTCATTGACTTCTATGGTGTCCTGAGTAAGTAGGACAATCGAGATGGGTTTCTGTTATATGCATTTAAAAAAAAAAAAATTTGTCATCCGAGTTCTTGTTGGCAGTAGCGCAACCAGGGGGGCAAGGGACCATGCCCCCCCCGAAATTTTTTGGGGCCCGCTCCGAGCCAGGGGCCCGCGAACCGGGCCCCTGGCTCGGAGTGGGCCACCCTACTCAGAGCCCTGGCTAGGGGCCCGCGAAGCGGATCTGTGGCTCGAATCAGGGGCCCTTTGAACCAACTGAAAATCTGGGGGCCCGTTTTAACCAGGGCCCGTCTCGAACCGGGGCCCATTTTGATCCAGGGGTCCGCATTGAACCAATAGCCCGCTTAGAACCAGGGGCCCGCTTCAACCTGGGGCCCTGTCTTGAACCAGGGGCTCTCTGGAAGAGAGCCCCTGGTTCAGGAGAGGTTTGCCAGGGCTCTCTGGAAGAGAGCCCCTGGCTTTTGCCCCTGACTTTTGCAATAGAGCCCCTGACTCTGAAAAAATAGAGCCCCTGACTTTTGCAAGCTTACCTGCCAACTTTTTCAACTACTGTTCCTTTGTGAATTAAATATCAGCAAGCTATTTATTCACTATTTAAAATCACACCAATCCGCAGATACATCAGAATGTGCGAAGTACAAAAACGAATCAGTACGACGTCACATGAGATTGGCCTCCGGATTAAACACTGCACGCAATTGCACAACAAATGTCTTACCTCCGTCACATTTGTCACTGTAACTTCAAATTTAGAATTTAGGCGCTGGAATTTCTGTAACTGGAATTTTTTCTTTGGATGTTACGATTTTGGATGTTCTGAGGAACGCCCATCACGATGTGTGACATTTAATGCGCGCTAGTGTCTATCGATACAAATCGACGCCCCTGCTTTGGAGAAAAAAATAGAAACAAAAATTAAGCAATATATATTCTGAACATTTTCTAAATTGAACAACCGAACCCAACTTACCCGAACCTAATGTCAGCTGCTTTTGAAGGAAAATGTCCGATTTTATTTTATTTTTGAAAATGATTGAACAATTTTTCCAAGGTAAAGAACTAAACTAGCCTGACCTAGCCAAATCGGTATTATTGTGCTTTAAGGTGGTAACAAGACAAGTTTTTACACACATTTGCCTCCATATAGCAAGCAAATGGGTTATGTTCGGTTAAGTTAGGTTAGTGTAGGCTTTTCAAGTTGGAAAACATTTTTTTTAATCCAAAAAAGTTTCCCCAAAAATTGCAAATTATTTGGTAACCTTGCAGTCTAAGGTGTTCTTTTTTCCTTTAAAACAAAAAAAATATGCAGAATACCATGCTTATGAAGGTGACTAAGATGATTGGACCCACTTATTTTCTGTGCTTACTTTTCAGGTTGTGAGCAAAATAATGCCAAAAAGGCTTTGAGTTCGGTAACATCGCATAAACATGTTTTTTTTCATGCAACAAAACCTAACCTAGCCTATCCTAACCTATCTTTTGAGAACAAAAATTATACTAAATTAAAATTTCACTTAATTTATTTTCTGAAAATTCTCAACCTTAAAACAGAAACCTAACCGAGCCTAACCTAACCTAAGCTGATTTTGAATACAAAATTATATTTTGTTTGTGAACATGGTTGTCATTTTTTTTTGGGAAGCTTTCGGGTATTATTGTGCTTTAAGGTGGGAACAAGAAAAGTTGTATGGGCGCTGTATGACCAACGCAGTCAACGCGCCCATAAACCCAAATAGCCAACCAACCAACCCAGAAAGATGTAAGCTGTACTTCCACAGTGGAGGGAATTCCAGCTATTTTATTTGTTTTTGCACACAATTTTACATTTTTCAGCAAAAGGTGGAGAGTCAGTCCACTATCTAATCCAAATCTGTTTCTATTCAGTACAAAATGTGCTGGTTAACATCAATGTTTCTACTTAGCATGGTGTTTTTCATTTTTTCCCTTTAGCTTTCTTATCAGCATAAAATAGCATAGGTTATTGGGGGGGGCAAATCAACATTGGGGGGGGGCGAGATCAACATTGGTGGGGCCATAGCCCCCACAAAAGGATACAAATCGACGCCCCTGCATACATGCATGATTTTGCACTTATCAAAATTTTATTTCACCTGCCATTTTTAGACCACATCACAAGCTCTTCTAAGTCTTTCTGCAGCATGTACCTAGGTGCCTAGGTACCAGGCAAGTATCAAGGTGATAGTGTGATGAGTGGGCTGTTGAGGTTAATTATAGTTTGTATATCCACACTCTCAATGATAACCGATTGTTGTTCACGGGACTGGATTGTATGCAAGTTTGACAATGACAATTGGTTTTTGTGAACACCATTTTGAATTTTGTAGCAAAAGGTGGAGAGTCAGTCCACTATCTAACCCAAATCTGTTTTTTTTTATTACAAAATGTGCTGGTTAACATCAACTACATTTTCTATGTACCTAGCATGGTGTTTTTCTTCTTTTTTCCTTCAACTTTTTATGAGCATACAAATAGCAAATGTTATTGGGGGGCCAAATCAACATTGGGGGGCCAAGATCAACACTGGTGGGGCCCTGGCCCCCACAAAAGGATACAAATCGACGCCCCTGCCATCTAGACATTAGGGGGATATCCCCATCCTAGCCCTGCCTCCAGCGCCTAAAATATCACACAAACTATAACGTAAAATTCCCTTTACGTAAACGTCCACATGCCTGCACCTTGATCGCAAACACCCTCTTTTATAGTCAGACATGTAACGTACTCGCTTCAAAGGTGGTGGAAATGACCTCTGTGGTCCGGTACGCCTGAAAAAGTCACTTCCCCATGCAGTGAAATTGAAACTTGCCTGATGCTACCAATTTCTGCAATATACGAATAAAAACCTGTGACGTCATCAAGGTTTGAATGCGAACCTTGGTGTACCTTTTAAAATAATGATATTTTGCGGCGTTTAATAACAGTGTTTTTGCGGCGTACGAGACATTGGTCTTGTCAAGGCTATTTCTCTTGTATAGCATTGGTCGTGTATGACTGTAAGGTTTGCTTAAAAGTCATGTGAGCCACAGCTTTCTTTTTTATTCTTTTAGGAATACCAATTATAATGCAGTGGCCATGCAGCTTCTTGCTGACTTTTCTCTGTCATGGTATCATAAGCTGGCAGATTTGCCCACACATGGCTCTCGTTTTCCCCATATCAATATTGAATGCATGCATTGTCATTGGGCATTTAGGTAGGTACCTAGGTAAATATCAAGCTGATGGTGTGATAGGTGGGCTGCTGAAGATAATTATAGTTTGCATATCCACAATCTCAAGGATGATTGTCATTGTTCCTTACTGGACAATGCAAGTTTGACAATGACTGGAAATTAAGAATGAATTTTTCCCTGTTTAAGCTCATATGCGTGTGGTTTTGCCATTGGTGGTGTGTACAAACATCAGTATGACAATCCAATTGTTGTTTTGTGGCTTAAAATTAAAAAAAGACAATCTGGTTTAAAATGCATCATCAGCGAATCTTAACATTTTATGTCGTAAGTTTTCCTTGCGCAGTGGAGGGAAATCTAGCTATTATGTTTTTTTTGCACATAATTCTGAATTTTGTAGCAAAAGTTGGATACTCAGTCCACTATCTAATCCAAATCTGTTCTTTTTCAGTACAAAATGTACTGGTTAACATCAACTAAGTTTTCTATGTACCTAACAGTGTTTTTCTTCTTTTTTTCCTTTAGCTTTTTATCAGCATAAAAATAGCATGGGTTATTGGTGGGGCCCAAATCAACATTGGGGGGCCAAGATCAGCATTGGGGGGGGGGCCATGGCCCCCGCAAAAGGATACAAATCGACGCCCCTGAAAGCGTGCATACAAAAAAGATGCTTCGTTGTGGAATCTTTCTGTTAACTATGGAAGCCTGCCAATGCAACGGAAATTCTTCTGAGAGAAGGTTTGTATTCTGTTTGCATTGTGCACAAGTCCAGAATCAATTCTGAAGACAATGATGTGGATTGCTTATGCAATCATTGATAAAAATACGTGGTACTGGTACATCATCTTAAGCCATGTGTTGCAAGACTATGATTCGGAGTCTTTTGCCGTGCGTTAGGAATTCCAACCAGTCTTCATCCATATTATATGGCTCTATAGCTAGTGAAACCAATTGAAACGTTGTTTTGGTTTTGTTGCAGTTGCAAGTTCTGCTTTTGAAAACTGCATGTCCTGGGTATTTCAGCCAACGTCCAAGTTCTTTGATGATCTGTTGCATTAATAAATGACATACCGGATATGTGGGAAATATCTCGAGGTTGATTGTCAGATTATGGAATGAGATTGAAAATGGTCTCTCTGACGGCAAGCGGGCCGGACGTTTATGTAAACGGGGCATAAGCGACGCACCGGTAGACAGGCAGTAGATACGAATTGTCTTGTTCTTGTGTTTTTTTTGTAATATGATTCTGTGCTTGGGCTGCTGCTGGTGAATTAGTAAGTAAAACTAGACTAAGATTATATACACACCTGAAAACTTACTAGTTGATATATAATAGATTGGGGACCTGGACTGGGTGTTTCATGAAGAATGTAAACAAATTGATCCAAGAGGGAATACAGAAAATTGAAATGGAGCTTAGAAGAGGGATGCAGGACATCAAGGAAGATTGCAAACGAAATCAAAGATAAGATGAAACAATTTAAGGAAGAAAACAAACAACTAGAAAAGGAACTAGTGGACACAAACAATCAGATGGACAAAATTTAGCAATATACACGGAAGGATTCTCTGATTGTGGGTGGGGGTGGGTTCCCATCTGTCCCACTGGATACATATGAGGAACCAGAAAAAAACAAGGGAAATTACAAAAAAAGGAAATAGAAGAGAAACTTTGAGTGAAACTGAAAGGCTCAATCTCGTCATGCCATCGCCTGAGGAAAAATAAGAGGGTGCTGGTAAAATTTCAAGACCTTGATGACAGGAGTGCTGTTTGCGACTCAAAGTTCAATCAGAAGGTTCACAACAAGACAAAAATCATAGTACATGAACATTTGACAGCGAAACGGGCAAAACAAATGCAGGTGCTAGGAGATCCTTGGGACAAAGGTCTTATAGTTAACTACCACATTAAACATGGAAAGATCATGGCACGTAAAAGCAAAGAACAGAGCTATGTCCACATTCATCACAATATGGCACAGCAAGAAATTATACAGGCCACTGAAAAGGCACCACCCAAGTCCACATCATACCACCAGTCCCAAAGCTCCTTCAACAAAGAGGAAGCACTTGCAGGAAGCAGAACATCCCAGAGGTTGGATCTAGAGGAGCATACAATACGCACAACCAGGAGTGGGGCCAGAGGTGGAAGGAATCGGGCATGGGAATTGATTGCAGAGCACTAAATGGAAAAAAAAGATAACATATGCATACCATATACAATGCAGATCTGCTGTTGTATGGACCACCTAAAACGTTGTATTTTTATGTATATTTACATGGAGATACTTTGCGTGGATTCATGTTCTGTGGGACTGAACATACAAAGATGATGAGACTTGGCAGCTGTTCTGGATGACTGTTTAGACCGGGCCTCCTCTAACATGTTAACTAGGTGGGATTCGTCCCACCTAGTGCAGTGAAATCCCACCTAGTTAGATAGAGTTTCAATGGAGAAAAAAAACTTTATTATAGTTCTATTAGTGTAAGTGATTGTTTTCCGTGGAATGGTGCATTGTTTCAAGAATAATATGGTAAATACGTTGGCAGCACTTATAGTGAGGTCAAAACGAAAAGGAAGGTCAAATGTGAAATGCTTATGTGAAATATGCATGCTACACATCCAGAAATTAGGTCTGTTAACAGTGGCATCACAAAACATGACCTTCTAGACGTGTATACACAACGCAGGGGGGGGGGGAGCAGGGCGACACTTGCAAAGCCGCAAGACACGAGTGACGAGAGCTAGATATTCATTTGCGGTCTTTTCTTCGATGTTGTTAAAAGGAAGAGATAAATGAAGCTAGACGCCTTTGTAAAAAGGCAAGGTGTGTAACTTGGTGGAAGGTTGATCGATTTTTCTTGCCCCTATGACACCAGGCATACACGACTGGAAGTTGCTTGGAGCCAAGGGCGTTGATTTATGAAGACAAAAAATATTGGAGGGGGAGGGGCAATACTTGGAAGCAATCGGCAGGCTGAAGTAGCAATCCATCTGGGCCTCTGCAAATGGGGTGGGGGTGGGGGGGGGCGCCTCCTACTATATACTCTACATACTCCATACTCCGTTAAAAGTTGGAATTGGAATGGGGGCAAGACCAACATTGAGGGGACATTTGCCCTTCGAAAGTATGCAAAGCAACGCCCATGCTTTGAGCAATGGCTGGGAGTCATTGAACTAGTGGATCGAGGGATCATTTTGGCCATGCCCACAAATTGCCTGTTTGACGAGGAGAGCGTGGCGCAGTTCGCCAGTGAAGTTTGCGACCAGTGGCTTGCCATCCAGCTCTCTAAGCGAGAGCATGAAAAAGCAAGTGCAAAGCTGGTGGCGATGTATAAGGGCACTGCAACAGGCGTGCTGAAGCAGCTATTGTCAGCCTTCATATGCGCAACACTGCACAATATGGCCATACAGCGAGCAATGTCACACTACAACAGCATCAAGTCAGGGCACTGCATGAGTATGGCAAACGACACGGTGAACGACAGACTATCAGCATCAGTAGTGTGGGAACAGCGTCGTTCAATCCCCATCCAGCAGTGGACAAGCATCTAGCCAAGAATGCGAAGCACAATCGGCTCTCGGACTCTCGAACATGCAAGAAGAGAGGGTTCTTCCAGAAGTTCTACAGTTCAGAGGGAAGGCAGTGGGTAACATGTTCTCACTGGGGCGCGCGCACCGGGAAGCCATCATACACGCCGACGCTGCCGCGCATCCTGGACGCACCGCCGGTGCGCGGCTGGATCGCCGAGCAAATCCGCGAATGTGAGGCTATGGTGCACCTGCTGAGCATGAGCACCGGGTCCGGTGGCGCGGGTGGCATGTCAGCGCCGGCTGGCTGCCCGCGCAGCGCGGTCACCGCCGCCGCCTAATGCCTGCCGCATGCGCACGTGCCGTCACCGTCGATGTTGCCGCACCACAGGCGCTCGTTATCTGCTCCGGTGTTGATCGCCCCGCCCGGCCGTCACCAGCCGCCCCTCCGGCAATCCGGGGCCTGTCCAGTGTTTACAGCCCAGCGCTGGCCGCCGCCGCCTCCCAATGCCTGCCGCATGTGCCCGTGACGTCACCGTCGATGTCGCCGCACCACAGGCGCTCGTTATCTGCTCCGGTGTTGATCGCCCCGCCCCAGCCGTCACCAGCCGCCCCTCCGGCAATCCGGGGCCTGTCCAGTGTTTACAGCCCAGCGCTGGCCGCCGCCGCCTCCCAATGCCTGCCGCATGCGCACGTGACGTCACCGTCGATGTTGCCGCACCACAGGCGCTCGTTACCTGCTCCGGTGTTGATCGCACCGCTCCAGCCATCACCAGGCGCCCGTCCCGCAGTCCGCGGCCTGTCCAATGAACTGGCAAGGCCAAGGAGCTGGTATCTGGGTAGCTATGGGATTTACCTTTATTCGAAATACGAGTAGGTAAACACTGCAGTGTTTACAGCTCATCGCCGGCGTCAGACCTGCGTCTGGTTAGTCTGGCGCCGCGCCGGCACACAGTCCAGCTCCGTTATCAGCCCGGCTGCGCCAGACACGGATCCAAGTCACCAAGCGGGATCCCAGCCGGATCCCAGTCACCAAGCGATCCCAGTCAGCGGACCCTCAACCCGAAAAGGCTGCCCGTGGGTGCCGTATAGAGCCCGCGCTGCTTACCGCACCATTTATCTTTCCCACCTTACGCCATGTGTGTAGCCATTGTTTTCGAACCTGATGTACGGTGACTGAGGATTTCCAGTTGACGAGTGCAGGCTCATGTCACACATGCGAGCGAGAGAAAACTAAAACTATCGAGGGAGATGCTTGCTTATTTTGTGTCAGTGATGCACTGTGGCATCTGGCTGGCTGATGGCCCGTGTGCTGTGCTGAAGTGTGCTCACACGATGAATATATGCTGCCAAGATATTGTAATACAGATGTTATGTAGGAGGTAGTGGTGATGGCTTCGTCGGCAGCGGTGTGGACATAGACAAGAGACCAAAAAACCTGTGTTATTTGCGAGGGAGGACGCAGCCGAACGGGTTTAACGTGGATTATCGGATAACTTTTTCAGCGTACGAGATCCCGAGCCAGCGCCAGCGGTACCAAGACGATAATGAGGATTTTGAGGAGCTGGTATCTGGGTAGCTATGGGTTTACTTTATTCGAAATACGAGTGAGTATTATAATAATTAGGTTGTTTTTTTTCAGCACTTTACCTTGCTATTCGATCCTTGTTACGGGATGCGCAGCCAAGTGCGGGCCAGCCCCATCCCCCTAGCTCCCAAAAATAAATTGGATAAAACGATACACTTTGAGATAGTTACCACGCAAAACCCTGAATTTGCAAAATTGTTTCATCACATTTTTTTGGGGGTTCCGGCCCGCCTTGGGAAAGTTCTGACTGCGCCATTGCTCGCCACGGAGGTGCATGGATAACAAAATGACACACGAGTGTGCCCTTGTAGCGCCTATGGCGACAATACCTCCCTGGCTTTAGAGCAGCCAGCCCTGACCGTACCACTACCACTATACCGCTCCTCCCTGGTGGCCTTCCCAGATCCTACACCTATCCACGCACCTAGGCGCTACACCCTCGTACAGGGTACACTTTTTTGCTTTAGAACGCGGTGCTTGTTATCACCGCCTTACGACGGCGTCTTCTATTGTGTATAACGCCATATTGGGCTAATTGGGTATGAGCAAGAAATCCCCCCTAGTGAAAATTCCTTAGAGGAGGCCCTGAACCACGGTGCGGTTCTTCGGGGTCCCACGACCTCTCAGGGGGGGCTGTCCCTTTGCTCGGGGGAAAGGGGGTAGGGTCTCCTGGAGGATGAACACCGATCAACATTCCACCACGTTATGCACCTTGTCTGTTTTACAAAGGCATCTAGCTTCGTCTGTCTTCATTTTAGCAACATCGAAGAAAATACCACAAATGAATATCTAGCTCTCGTCCCGCATGTGATGCGGCCTGGCTCGCGTCGCCCCGCTCCTCTGTGGTGTGCGTGAATGTCTAGAGCGCCGGCCCCGCTCCTCTGTGGTGGCGTGAATGTCTAGCCTGCCACTCATGTGATGCGGCCTGGCTCGCGTCGCCCCGCTCTTCTGTGGTGTGCGTGAATGTCTAGCTCTCGCCACTCATGTATGCGGCCTGGCTCGCGTCGCCCCGCTCCTCTGTGGTGTGCGTGAATGTCTAGCTCTCGCCACTCATGTGATGCGGCCTGGCTCGCGTCGCCCCGCTCTTCTGTGGTGTGCGTGAATGTCTAGCTCTCGCCACTCATGTGATGCGGCCTGGCTCGCGTCGCCCCGCTCCTCTGTGGTGTGCGTGAATGTCTAGCTCTCGCCACTCATGTGATGCGGCCTGGCTCGCGTCGCCCCGCTCTTCTGTGGTGTGCGTGAATATCTAGCTCTCGCCACTCATGTGATGCGGCCTGGCTCGCGTCGCCCCGCTCCTCTGTGGTGTGTGTGAATATCTAGGTCATGTTTTAAAAAAAATAAAACCACGGCTAATAGACGCAATTGTGGGCTTTGTGCATTTTTTAAAAAACAGAAACATTTCACATTTGAGTCTTCCTCCTTGCTTTGACCTCAGTATAAGTGATGCCAATTTACTATCATTTTTTATTGATGAAATGCACCATTCTAAGTGAAACATCACTTCAGCTACCGGAACTAAACGAAGGCTGTTTGATTGCATTATCCATTGAATCTCCCTTTGACTAGGTGGGATTTTTCACTCCACTAGGTGGGATTTAACGGCACTAGGTGGGACGCATCCCACCTAGTTAACATGTTAGAGGAGGCCCTTTATTGTACAGGAACAGAGCATATTGTTACTTCACATAATTTTGAATCAAACATTACCAATCACTATAATGAATATGTTCCAATACTCATTACCAAGTAATTTAAGGCATGTTGATCATTTCCATGTACCTTTGTCATCGAAATCCTATAGTCTTCACTTCATATCATTGACAGCACCAAGAACTTGGAATAGTATTATTAGTTCAAAATTTCCTTCCTTTAAATCATGTACCTATTAAAAAGGAAGATATAAAAAAGTTATCAGAGTTTATTTCATTGACATATATATCACAAACTAATTGGCAGGGAAAAATTAACCTCGATAATTTGAACACAAAAAAGAACAAAGGAATTATATGTAGGTGGTTATCTTAGTATATGAGAGTAAAGCTAGATCAGCAAGTATATGCATATGTGATGATGCATGTGTATTTGTATGCTTAATTGCATGTAGATACAGGTGTGTACATGCAGGTGTGTGCATGCATGTGTAAATGTATTTGGATGCATGTGTGTGTATGTTTATGTATGTGCATGTTAGTATATGTGTATGTATGTATATTTGTAGAAATGATGTGTGAGTGCATATTTGTTTTAAGGTAAGGGAACGGAACAATGCGGCAGCCAGTATTTTCTTAACGGCTGGGGGCCGGATGGGAAAATGTCAAGAAATATCAAACGCTTTCGGCGCGCGAAGACCACCGAAAATCTTGTTCTACGTGATGCCAATTGGTAAATTTCTTGTTTAATCCAGTGTATTTTTGGCTGCACTCTACACGCACGCACTATTATTTTTGGCTACACACACTATTACAAGCTCGATTGATATTGGGTTTTCCTATGGCCAGCTGTTCAAAAGTTAGGACAGGCAGCTTAGGAATGCCTCAGGATGCCAATACATATGTCATCTTTCTCCATACCTCCAGTTCACTACAATTGGTTGCATCCTATTTTTGTCTTTTTGTTTGCAGATAGGCCACCACCTGTTATTAGTAGAAGTAGCCCCAGGAGCTCCTCAGCTAGGTAGCAAGCTAGTAACACCAAGGAACTCCTGGGGCCACAAAGTGAAATGTGTTATGAGGGGGAAAAGGGAGAAGTTGGATCCATGTATATACACATACACAAGCACATATACCTGCATGTGCATTCACATGAAACACGTACACCTACACATACACATACTTCACATACATATGTGAAGTATGTGTAGTGAAGGATGTGTATGTGTATACTTCACATACATATGTGAAGTATATGTATGTGAAACATGTGTATGTGTAGGTGTACATGTTTAATGTGTATGCACATGCAGGCATATGTGCTTGTGTATGTGTATATACATGGATCCAACTTCTCCCTTTTCCCCTCATAACACATTTCACTTTGTGGCCCCAGGAGTTCCTTGGTGTTACTAGATTGCTACCTAGCTGAGGAGCTATATATATATGGGGCTACTTCTACTAATCACTGGTGGTGGCCTATCTGCAAAGAGAAAGACAAAAATAGAATGCAACCAATTGTAGTGAACTGGAGGTATAGAGAAAGGTGACATATGTATTGGCATCCTGAGGCATTCCTAAGCTGGCTGTCCTAACTTTTGAATAGCTGGCCATAGGAAAGCCCAATATCAATCGAGCCTGTAATAGTGCGTGTAGCCAAAAATAATAGTGCGTGCGTTTAGCGTGTAGCCAAAAATACACTGGATTAAACAAGAAATTTACAAATTGGCATGACGTAAAACAAAATTTTCCGCGGTCTTCGCGCGCCGAAAGCGTATTATATTTCTTGACATTTTTCCATCCGGCCCCCACCCGTTAAGAAAATACTGGCTGCCCCATTGTTCCGTTCCCTTACGTTAAAACCTCATTCAACGTTACCGTTAGCAATAAGTATTGGTCGAAAATATCATAAATATCCAGCCCGAGAGCGCTAAGCTGCTGGTGATCTTGACATTTGCCTGGTAACGCGATGGGTCAGGGGTGCTCCGCTACGTATTGCCCGCTTTTGTCCAACAGCAGAACACATCCCAAAGGACTGTCCAGTCACCTCTCCGTCGTCGGAGGTGCTTCACTACGCATTGTCCGTGTTTGTCTAACAGCGGAACCCATACCAAAGGACTGTCCAATAAACTCTCCGCCGTCGGAGGGGCTCCACACTGAAAAAAAGACTAACGATGATAAATACTAAGGTAAGTACGCGCAAAAAAACAAGAGTACTAACCATGTCTACAAACGGATTCACCGACAGGGTTAGTTGCTGCGATTAATTGGCATAAATGTCTTTGTCATTGCCTTGGTGCCCTACCAAGCAACTAAGAAGAAAACTAAGCTCGCCAACTAATGCTGGAGATGTGCTGTTTGTATCCTCCTTAGTTACTAAGGTCAACCAACTAAAACAACCAACCAATGCTACCAACATCTTGCTGTCTTTGCTGTAATGATGTCTTAGATCTGGACATGGTCAGTTGAATTGGTAAAGTATTAGTAAGGCCAATTTGTAGCTGGGTTGGCCAATTCACTAGTTGAGCTTGCTGGTAGTATTAGATGTGTTGGTTAGTAGTCATAGTTTTGCTCGTAGTAAGAATGCTCCAGAACGCGATGCCTCTGCCACGACGCCCGCCATTATTGTATCAGGAACCTGACGCTGTGAATTGCGCTGCGCTGACCGGGCTCATAATCGCTTTTGTTTTAATTACCTGCATATTTCATCGTTCTAGCTGTAGCTCTAGCTTCCATCGTTCTTCATCGTTCTCATTATGCATTGTGTCTGTGAAAGGTGAGTGTTTTGCCTGCGTGTGCATCAGGGGCGGTCGGCCCATGTAAGGCACTAAGACAGTGCCTCACCTGAGTAGAGCTGGGAAGCATTTTTTGTATGCTATTTTCGTACAAATGATGCTTTCATCCACTGCAAAAATAGCAAAGTTGTAAAACTGGAAACAAATATGCATTGGTGACTCGTAAATATAGTGAAAATTGAAGTTCACATTTATATTTTAGCTTCAAAACAGCTCTATCACCGGTCCGCAAAGGCATGCCTCTGGCAAATATCGCCATATATTGTGCTTTCGTTTCATAACAAGCGCAGGGAATGCGGCCTTTTTGGGGTTGTGTCCAGTCATGGGTACTAATACCTAAACTATATAACCGCAAATACTAAAGTCCATTCTACTCTTAATGGAGATCGCTGTGTGAGGGACACTTTTGAGGTACATCGGGTTACGTTTTGCACACAAATGTTCCCATTGATTCGTGAAAATAAGGGAATGTGCGGAATTGTGGGACAGGAGCAAGTTACCTACCCACCCACTTAGGTAGGTACCAGAAGTGGCAAATACTAGAACCGAAAGGCAAACGAGGAAGTCTGTTAGTGACCAGTGGGCTCTTACTGGGTTTTGATGTGATGCTTAGTCATCTCTGTAAATGCCATGCATTCACCAGTGTTTCCAGGACGGACATATCAGTCAAGCCAACAAGAAAACAACCAGCTTTGAAGCAAACTTCTTCAATCTCAAATTATGCAAAACCTAGTTGCATTTTATGAAAGTGTTGCTCTGAGCTCATGCTTAGATAACTAGTTAGGCACGTACCAAGCTTTCCAAATCCAAGGAATTTGAAAATTTGTGAGAATTATTTTTTACTTGGCCGTGCCAAACGACCCAATACCAACTTTTCGAGTCTGCACAACACATGTAATTTGGGTAACTATATAGAAGAAACTCCTGGACACTTTTTGTTAAACAAAAATGTGTTTCCAGTGTCTTAATGTAATTTAAAATAATTTTATGTTCATATCTTTGGGAAATGAAAACTTTTTGACATAAGCACTTCAAGTTGTACTTATATCTCAATAATCAGTCATTTCATGAAGAAAAGAATGTATTATTGTGCTTTAAGGTGGTAGCAAGACACGTTTTTACATACATTTGCCTCCATAAAGCAAACAAATGGGTTAGGTTTGGTTAGGTTTTTAGGTGTTTTTGAGTTATAATTTTTTGTAAAATGTCTTCCTTTTTACTTTGGAACTTATTTTTCTTCCAAAGCAGCTGATGTTAGGTTGGGTCAGGTTGGGCTATGTTTTTTTAAATGAATTGTTGAAGTCTTCAGAAAATAAATTGCTTTAAATTTTTGCAAAGTTCATTTTTTGAATATTTTTTTTCTCAAAAGTGAGGTTAGTCTAGATTAGGTTACATTACGTTGCATTTTTATTAAACATTTCTTTTTGTTACATTTTGTTACCTTGTTACCTATGTTACCTAACTCAAAGCCACCTTTTTGGTGTTATTTTGCTCACAGCCTGAAAAGCAAGCATTTGCACAGAAAATGAGTGGTCCCTTCATCTTAGTCACATCCATAAACATTGCATTGGAATGATAAATTCCAAGAATTCATAAAACATCCTAAAGCACAAATTTATCAGAAAGAACATAACAATCAATCAAATAACATTTTAAACAACCACATAAAAAAACATCTTGTGACAATGCAGATGTAGGCCATACCGCCCTCACTTCAACAAAATATGGGAAGTATACAGAAAAAGTGTTTTGTGTGGGGCAGCATATATTGAAGAATTATGTAATATTACAATAAAAATATAACCTAACCTAACCTCACCTAACCCAACATAATATACTGATGTTAGATCACCCAAACCTACTGATATTGGATCACCTACTGATGTTGAATCACCTAATATCACTATATCACTGGAGTATCATCAATGTATCAATGTATCAATGTTAGGTGACATGATTTCAAAAAAAGAATATATTGCTTAAATGTTATTTCCCAAAGAAATTGCACCTAAAGAAGTTGCTGGGTAAGCTTCATCAAGTCCAGGCCATGCATTCTTGTTTCTGATTTGCTCTCAGGGTCTTCTATATCAGTAAATAAGTAAGTTTTTGTTTGGCAAGAAAAACTGATTGGATTTTCCTTAAATGCCGCTTATTGGTGTGCCATGCTTGTGTAGAATGGGCAAAAGTAGTCCTGCCTATATTAGGAAAAATTGTTGACAGGCCATACCATGTATTTTTTGTGTATGAAGAAGTACTCATGTAAAGACCCATTTGATGTAAAATACTTGTTTAATGTTTGCTTCAGCTTACCAAAGTACATGCACAACTTAACATGACTATATGAATTGTAGTTTTTAAAAACAATTGTATCAGAAACCTACAATTCATATAGTCATGTTAAGCTGTGCATGTACTTTGGTAAACTGAAGCAAACAATAAGCAAGGTATTTTACATAAAATGGGTCTTTACATGACTACTTCTTCACACAAACACACACACAAATATATTGTATGACTGTGAACAATTTTTTCAAAACATCAACAACGAGAAATATAATTATATATATAGATAAATATATATATAGATGTATGGATGTATAGATGTATATATGCGTAGATGCATGGATGCACGGATGTATAGATGTATATATGTATAGATGTATACATGTATATATGTATAGATGTATAGATTATAGATGTATAAATGTATATATGCATAGATTCATAGATGCATAGATGCATAGATGCATAGATGTATAGATACATGGATGTATAGATACATAGATATAGATTATATATATATATATATATATATATATATATATATATATATATATATATATATATATATATATATCTATACATCATATCTGTTATCTATAACATTGTCACCAATATCGACCATCATCAAGAATACGAAATCGCACTGATAAATCCTTGAAACATTGTTTTCTTTCAATCATATAATGCAAAATTACACGTATCAAGAAAAGACCAGGGAGGTCAGCGCTGTTTTGGGAAGCCCAGGCAGGGGCGGATACAGAGGGATCTGGAAGCATGCACCCCTCATGGAAGGTGGTGCCCCTCCGGCCGGGAAAAGGCTCCGCTCAGGGAAGGCTCAAGTGCATCCTTACCTCAAAATGTTCAGCCAGAAGCACCCCCTGAGAGAAACAGCTGTGCATTCTCGGAACCAAAGCAACAAAGTGGGGAAATTCCGAGGTCATTTTGTTCTGGGGACGGGGGTACCGCCGAATTTTTTTTTCTGTCTCACCTCATTTGGGTCCTCGGACCTCCCCTGGTGTGCATGTTTCTCAGTTGAGTTAGTGTAGGTGTAGGTACCTACTTGAGTATCTCAATGGGTCTAAATTCGCCAATTTTGGTTGGAAACTCCACGTTGTCTCTAATTATCTTGACTCCACGTAACAGAGGTGTTTACATTCTAAATCAGATGTTGACCTATCCATTGCGATCTTCTGTCGATCTGTATCAGTTCACCCGAGAGATATGTGCATGATAGCACACCAGGTGTGAATACATAAAGTACACCAGGCATGAATGGCATTCAATCAGGGACGGTTACAATGTGGGCCACTGGGGGCATGCCCCCCCCCCTCCAGAGGAAGGTGATGCTACTCTAGGAAGGCTTGAGTGCACCCCTTAAAATTTTCAGTTGGATGCATTCTTCTGAAAGGTAAATGCTCTCTCTTTGAAGGAAAGTCACCCCCTTCTCCCTCTTGCCAGATGGTAAATTTGCAGTTTAGGGTAATTTCTGATTTCTTCGTATTTCTTAGAATTTAATTGTTTTTTAATGCAATGTTAATGAATATGCTGAACATGATGTATGCGTTTGCAGAGGAAATGAGTGGTCACTTATCAGTTGACAGGAAAACTAACACACAAAAAGTGGCTTGGGGTTGGGTAATAGAGCATAACAAGTAATTTTCAAAATAAAGAAGAAAAGATGTAATACAACGTAACATAACCTAGCATAACCTTCCATGCAAGAAAACAACTTAATTGGTAAATTTGCGCTTCCCGGTGTTTTTTTTTCCTTTGGAATAACACGTCTATGAAGGTGACTAAGATGATGGGACCATGCAACCATGCGACTGTGCAAATGCTTGCTTTTCAGGTTGTGAGCAAAATAATGCCAGAAAAAGTGGCTTTGAGTTAGGTAACATAGCATAAAAGAAATGTAAAACATAACATAAAAATGCAACATAACTTAACCTAAGCTAGCCTAACCTACCTTTGGAGAGCACAAAATATAAAGAAATTCTTTTTCTGATAATTCCCAAAATTAAAAAAGAATCCTCACCTAACCTATGTTGCTTTTGAACAAAAAAAATACCAATTTGTTTTCGGAAAATATTTGTGGGACAAAATGTTCGAACATTTTCAGTATTAATGTGCTTTAAGGTGATAATAAGAATAGTTTTTACATGCATTTGCCTCCATAATGCAAACAAATGGGTTAGGTTTGGTTAGGTTAGGTTAGTATAGTATTTTTAAGTTTGAAAATCCTTCAAATTTTTAACAAACATTTTTTTAAATTGCATTTGCCCAGAAAATAAGTGGTTCCAGCATCTTAGTCACCTTCATAAACATGGCATTCTGAAGAAATGTTTTTTAAACACCTTAAAGCACGAATTGGCGAACTCTTTTTTAACGCAAAATTTCCAAACAATTTTTTTCCAAAAATTTCACTGAAAAAAACCAAGCTTAACCCTGCTAGCCCAAACTGTTTTTGAAGAAAAAACTAAATACAAAAATCAATTGATTTTTTTTCAATTCAAGAAAATCAGTTTCAGTATGATTGTGTTTTAAGCTATGAATGAGAGGTTTTACACACATTTTATCTCCATGTAGGAAAGAAAGTGGTTATACTTGTTTGGCTAGGTTAGGCTTTTTTTTTTATTTTTTAAAAGTTCTTCACAAAACAGGTTAGCGCTAGGTATAGTTTTCATCTTCTGACATAGGATGTTAGGCCAGTTACGTTAGGTTATGCAACATTTTCTTCTTTGAATAACATGATTTTTAATGCTACATTACCCAACTCAATGCCACTTTTTTGGTGTTATATTACCTGCCAACTGAAAAGTAAGCATTTACAGAGGAAACAAGTGGTCACATAATGTGAATCACATTCATAAGCATTGAGTTGGGAAAATAAATTCCAAGAATTTAATAATTACCTTCAAGCACAATTTCTTCTTAGTGCTCTGGGTTCTTTCTTAATGGTTAATGCTCTGGGTTCTTTCTTCTGGTTAATTTCTTCTTAGTGCTTCTTAGTGCATGGGGCATACCCAATGCCTACCTTTGGACCAATAGACAATGACTTGCAAAATAAGGACTGCTACAATATCTGTACACCCACAGAGATACCCACCTAATCATAGGTGCAGGTTTTTTTTTTAATGTTTGTGATGGCACAATGCATGAAGGCAATGGGTGGGCCAAAATGGATTGCAAGGCATACCACATAGTGTCCTATGTTAAATGTCTAAATTATTCGGAGGGCGCAGCCAACATTGATGGGTAAGTGCCCTCCCAAAGACATACCAAGCTATACCCCTGTACCTAATTTGAAAATTTGCCCCACATACCTACTCATTTGAAGTTCGTATTTGTGGTCATTCTCAACTGATCCTGGATAAAAATACAACATAATGCACCATGGCATGAAGGCTTGGAAGTGCCGTACCTACCCTCAAAATGGTGGTTGACATTTTGGTTAAATTTGTCCTTTAAGGTGCATTCGAGACTTGGAAACAATGATGATTATTAACATGGTGATGATGTGACCATCTATTTATGGGTACTATTGCAGTCTGGGACATTCACAAAATTGCATGTTTTCCTCAGTGAAGCAAGAAAAGAGGGTAATATTGCAGTTTAAGTTGTTCATGAAAGAAGTTTTGCACACATTTTCCTCCGTAAAGCAAGCACAGTCGTTAGGCTAATTTAGAGTAGGTTAGGGTTTTTACTTGGATCTTCTTTATTTTTAAGGTGAACAAAATTGTTCTTTAAAAGAGGTTAGACAGGAACTTTGCATTTTTGTTCCAATATGGCACTTTGAGAAAAAGATATTGTGGAAACGTGTTTCTGAGCATCAGTAAGATGATGTGACTATTCCCTTCCTTTGTAAATGAGACTGAATTTTGCATTATACTGAAATTCTTTCTACGCTCTTCTATCTACTGGTTTAACATGGCTGTCTAACAACTGTTATAATTCCCATCTTATTTTAGATTTCATGTGGTATGCAAATGATATATCCTGCCAATGCAAGCTCCTGTAAGCTATCACCATGAATATTTCCATGAGTACATACTTCAGTAATGCAGTCCAAATCTTATCATGCAGCCGTGAAGCGCTGGTTATGTCATTTTCGTTTTTTTTCGCACCATTTAACACAAAGTAGCTGCCCCGGTAGCTCAATTGGTTAGAGCGCTGGCCTGCATTGATCTCTCCTGTCCTGGCAAGATGGGGTTCGAGTCGCTGCACGCGCTCGCATTTAGCCCCGATTTGGAGGGCCAGTGTCAACTGGTGCGATAAGGCCGGGGACAAGCTACCGTGTTGGTGCATTGACGGCACGTTAAACTCTGTCGAAATTCTGCCGTTAAACTGGACTTTACAGATCGGGTGGTGGGGCCAAGGTTCACGCAACAAGCTCTGCTTAGCAATATAGCCATGGTCCCTAAGCCACCCCAGCAAGGATTCGGACTAGATTTATTCCTTTTATTAAAGTACCCACTAGACGTTCACAGTCTTGAATGTCAGGGAATCAATATGCTTCAGTGTATGCTTTGTAATATCAAGTTTCATGACGCACACACCTATTGTGAGCATTCAAGAGCACATGAAGGTGACCCAAGATTATATATAGCATTTGACAAATGTTCACGTATATGTCGAAGAGTCGCCCTATTCAGAAAACATTATCGTTGGCATGAAATGGTGGAAAAGAGGGATGAGAAAACATTGTCAGAACTTGAAATGGAACCAGAAAGCAATGATGGTGACCATAGTGGATATGGCATGGATACTACAGATTGTTCATCAGTGACACCAACCCTCTTGGAACGGGAGTCAGTCAGAACAACCCACAAGAGCGGCTCCATTGGTGTGGCCGACTTCATTATGTCTCTGCAAGCTAAGGCCGTTCCTAAAAAGCTCAAAGGCTGTCAGAGGCTGTCGTGATCGGGTGTAGGCGGGTTGGACGCGGCACGGGTGGTCACGGTCAGTGCCCGAGCTTGTGCTGGGCCGTGAAACCGCCCTCGGGAAACAGACTGGACATGAGGTTATGCATTTTTGGTGTTGGTGTGGGGGGATTCCTTGATTTTGACCAATCTTTCCTCAGATATCAGGAGGTAAATTTATACCGATTGGTTTGTAATACTTCAAAAATGCGAATGGTTTCTACGTACCCCCAAAGTTGCTCTCTCAGATGTCATTTCGAGGCCGGACACCCTGCTGACGTGTCTACATGGTCGAATACAGCCGGCGCGTTCGCGGACAAATGAGCGGTAATGACATCAGCAGACTGTGTACAATGGAAGCCGGCGTTGCATGAAATGAGGGCGGAGATGGATTGCAAAAGTGTCAAGAGATGAATATTTAAGGCAAAGTATATCTGTGAATGTGAAAGGCGGGTGGAAAGAAGCTGAATGTTTTGGGAAGAAGTGTGTTTTTTTCTTCAAATATAACAACGGTTACAACAGGAATAGTAAAAACTTAAGACGCGCGCGTCATCTGCCGGACGACTCTCTACAAGCTTGACCGTGCACGCACATAAAGTCACCAGGCCACTGGGACACAATGGTTGGACGCACCTATAGGAGACCTTTCGAATGATACCTAATTTGGAACTGGAATCTCCGAAAACTGGAAATGTAGCGGTGGGGGAGGGGGCAGAAACATCGCAAAAAGATAGTCAGCTGAGAACCGAAATCCCGACCATGTCTCTTGGCATGGCTATTAGAGGTGTGACGTTCAGCCTTCACTTCATGACTATGAACCTATGACTTCTCACGCAGAGAGATGCAGCTATCCAACGCAAAGAAACCTATTATTCTACGGGCCTAATTTGGAAAAGGGTAGGGGACCAAATCTCCTCTTGATGGAGAGGGTCGGCCGATCAGCGGCAGTTCCCGGGTTAACCTCGACACACAGAGCTACTCTTCCACTATTGGGAGTACATTCTCTTTAAAAACGCATGTTTGTAACATGCTACATTTGACATGAAAAGTGGCATTCGTGCACCTTTTGGGTGCTTTAATGTTATTTTGCATTCTTCCCTAAGCTTTTGTGATTGCGTTAGAAAATATTTGGGAGAAAGACAATGTGATTGCTTGTACTTTGCAAGAGCTCCTACGCAACATATAAGCATGGATGTTCTTTCTCAGTCGGGCGCTCTCTGAGCAGCTGGTATGCGATCTTTGTTCGCTCCCTTTCCGAAGCTTTGCTTTGATACCTTGATCGTTTTCCATAATAAGCACAAATCAACTTTAGCTTGCTACATTATATGACTGATGCCATTTTCACAGACAACGCCATTAACTCACTACTATGTGTGATGGGGGAGGGGGCACGGTCCTCAGCGAGGGCCATGCACCATACCCGCACGTTATCGTGGAGGAAGACGGATGGAGTGTAGTCGTGGAAGGGGAACGTGTAGGGCGCGCAGCGAAACTGGAAGGAGCGGTCGGCTTATGGTGCGTGTCTCACTACGTCCTGCACCAAAAAAGCGGCGAGGTCGGTGAGAAACACAAACTGGTTCATTCGAACGAAGATCATGAACGTCCATTGCGAGATGGACCCAGATAAATCAATCGTCAGGGGCCTAGGGAAGTGGGAAAGGTGCTAGATTGTCTAGCATCCCTCAGCCGCTGTCCACCCTCGGCGCTCTCTTCCCTCGCATCGGTCGCCAGCCGGAGAGGGAGGGGGAGGGGGAAGGGGGTCTGCGATCTCGGAGGAATGTTGTCTCGGTTTTGTTTGTGTGATTATCCAGGTTCTCTGTTTGACTGACGTGTCGGTTGTCATGCAAGGAGTCGCATGAGGCTCCGTAGGCTGTGCTAATCATGTGATCTTCTAGTCTAGAGTCATCGTATTGTCATTCAACATGTAAACATTGCTATTCGACATTGTTTTGAATAACATTGCTATTCAACATTGTTTTGAATAGCATTGCTATTCAACATAGGTTCGAATCAGATCAGGGTTTGAAGCCATCGAGCCCGTTCTAACCTTTTTGACATGTGATGACACGGATAGGTCATTTCGGCACAGTTGTTTAACATCCGTTTCGTTTTTCATAGAATACACTTGTTGCTTTTTGACTGTGGCTATTGGGAGATCGACGTTTGCACGCCGGGCCACGGCGCCATACTCCTGCGCCAGAAGTGGTACGGAAGCAAATGAAAACAAACCCGACATACTGTAAGTAGTCTTGCAAAATTGTACACGGGCTTTTTTTAACCTTTGTCACACTCTGCGAATCACCTACTATATGTTCTCATGTACATCTTGCATAATAACCGTAACTGCGTAATAACTGGCAGGTGGCGAATGTTATGCATATTTTTCCTATACTGATCGATATTGTTTGTATGTCTACAATCAGCAGTAACCTTGCTACAGTTGCACCTGCCTCTTACGTGTCCAATTACACGGCACACCGATGAACGGCCAAACCACGTAACACTGACAGATATTCATAGAACCGATGGAAGTCCGTGCATGCAAAATATGGCACGCCATGCATTGGCTACCGGCACATCAAGTATCAGTGGCAGAACCAAACACACGGGGCCGCGGTAGCTCAGTTGGTAGAGTGTCGGACTCTTGATCGCAAGATTGTGGGTTCGAATCTCACAACCGACGGCATTTACCGAGTCCACCCGCGACCAATCGGCGTGAGAGGTTGGCGACGCTAAATGACCTAGCGGTTGAATGCGTCGTAAAAGAACCCAGGTCCAAACACGCGCTTCAGTGGTGGATTAGTGAAGGGATCAAGTTCCTGCCCCCCCCCCCCCATAAAAATGAACCGATAATGAAAAACCCTTCGGGTTTCAATTAATTTTCACATTCGAACCAAATCAAAGCATAAACAACATAATGAAAACTAAATCAAAACTTTCTACCTAAGAACTAAATGAAAACAAACTTTGGGATGAATTTTCCGTACAGGAGAATGTCACTTGCCTACTGCAATCAAACCCTTGGGGGCATGGCATCGAAACCCCCACCCACGGTCCGCCACAATGAGGAAGAGTATGGCTGAAATGTAGGCTTTACTGGGACGTGCATGGCCTGGTGGACGTGGGCTTTACTGAGACGTGCATGGCATGGTGGGCGTGGGCCTTACTGAGACGTGCATGGCATGGTGGGCGTGGGCCTTACTGAGACGTGCATGGCATGGTGGGCGTGGGCCTTACTGAGACGTGCATGGCTTGGATTGGGCGCCGCCTGCAGTGTTTCGACAGCAGATGTCGCGTAATATCTACAGCATCGGACACATCTCCGGCCGCCGCTGCTGCCACGGGCAGGAAGAGATCTCACGACTGAGGTCTTGAAAAGTCGGCTGCTAAGTGCTTGGTGGGACTAAGCAACCTCGAAGGTAGGTTGCAACCCTACCAGCCCATAACCGGACCTCCTACCCACCCCTGCCTCCGAATCGCCCACGTTGATTGTCACATAATTTGCCTTTGTTAGTCACCTTATTTTTCGTTATTACTGGTTGTACCCGTGGTTAGTCATCCTAGTATATGAGTTGGTGCTCTTCGTTGGTTATCTTACCTTTCTTCGTTAGTGTCCTTGGTATACATGGTTAGTCGTATTAGTACCCTTGGTTATTCGCCTTAGTATTCACGTTATTACTTTAGTCGGCCCAGGCTGTCTACCTGTTGGTTACGTTGGTCGCCTCGGTTAATACCTTATTATCCTTGATTAATCGCCTTAGTACCCAGAGTTAGTTACCTTTGTACCCTTAAATGTTTCCTTAGTACCAATGGTTCGTCGCTTTAGTGAACTTGGTTAGTCCTGGTAGTAGCCCTAGTTAGTTATGTTAGTTTTGTTAGCGGGTTATATTAGTTCCCTTGGTTAGTCATATTAGTACCCAATGTTAGTTCAGTTTGTCGAAGCCTTAGTTTTAGCCATAGTTCCCTTAGTTTTAGCATTAGTTCCCTTGGTATTGCCTTGGTTTTTGCGTTTGGACAAAATGACCACCAACGTTGACTTAGTCACGTTCGTCAATTTTGTTCAGTTTGCACTACGCATCGTCCGCTTTTGTCCAATAGCAGAACTCATACAAAAGGACTGTCCATGTCTCCGCCAGAGGCGGATACCAACTCTGAAGTCGGAGCTTCTTACTAAGACCTCCATGCCGCACCGCCTCTGCACTCACACCGCGTCTCCAGCGGCACCGGACCGCTGCGAGAGCTGGGGTCATGTGTCAAGTGGCCAAAGTTAGCGTAAGTCTGCAGCCGACGGGCCAGGCGCCACTTCAAACGGCGCAATGCAATTTTGCAGTCGGACGTCAGTGCGGTCTCCAGAGCGGCCCGTCGTGGCAGAGTAGTTAGTGGGCTGCGCTGCCGTGTCCACCGTCAGCGGCGACTCCCTCGGGGAAGTGCTGCAGGGAGAGCGTCATGGTCGCCTGACGACACCGGCCGCGAGCAGATGCGTTCCGCGAACCGCATCCGCCGGCGACGCGTCCTGGCCGGGTCGGACGGGGTCTGGCGGACCGGACCTCACTCGGCGGGTCTGACCTCGCTCGACAGACCGGACTTTGCTCAACGGACTGGACCGGTCTCGAAGATCAGACCTCGTCCGGCGGACCGGACTGTACTCGGCGGTCGGAAGGTCGGACCTCGCGGTGACCGGAGAGATGAACAGCTCTTCATATTAGGAGTGATGGTTGGTCTACCAGAAGTGGACTGGCATCACTACTCGGTCCGCAGGCGGCAGAAAGTGTCTGTGAACCAGTATGTCATGCGTCGCTTGAATGGCGAGACGGTATTTCAAACCCAGTGTTACATGGAAAGAAATGATTTTGAGAACATGATTTAGATTATTAATTTAGTCGCAGCGATCGTCCGCAGTGTATTTCGTGAAGATCATATCATGGAGCAGTCATTAAGGGAGAAGCTACTACCTCAATTAGCACGTAGTGAATGAGGAAATATGAAAAATAAGCGCATATTTTAATTGTGCCAATTCTTAACGCAGCACATGTGACGATGCTTACAACCCGCTAAGTATCAGCAGGACCAGGATATCAAGAACAACGGCAAGATAATGCCGGGCCTCAGTTTGGTAGCAGGTCCAGAAATTGCGTTGTGCTTATTTTCAAGCTGCGTGGTAAGCAATATACTGGACTAACGAATTCTGAGGGGTGTCAAATCTACTGCTCGTCCTTGCCACAAATGTGGTAGCTACCATAGCCTACGGCCATGATATGTAAGAACACGAATCGGCATGGTATAGTGTGGCATGGTTTATTTTATCATGAAGTCACCTTATCCACCTGAGTGAATGCCTCAGCCTCCAGTTATAAAGACTAACGTACACAGTCTGATAACAAAGAGCCTCATGTCCTCTCTCGACATCGAGTGAATTGACATGCGCAAGAAGCATTTATCACGGTATATGGTATGCATCGATCTGCCACCGTGCGCTACTGCTCTTCTCATAGACTATTTGTAGGTACCTACCTAGATTTGCGACATCCATTGAAGTGCCTGCATGCTTGCATAATGTCGCTTGAAGGTATGTGTATGACTTGAAATCTCCAGCCTTCTACAGTACAGCGCACTTGCTCTTGATGCCATGTTGAATATCTGTCCTGTTTGTGTTTTATATTTACCTGAGGCACCTTGAGACAAGGGGAAATATTCTGCTACGCAATGTTTTCAGGTGAACTGTTTTAATTCTACATATTTTTCTGTAGTGTAAATATATTTACTACAAATTGTGTTCCACAGATGGATCCCAGGGACATTGTTTAGCTTCATTGCCTACTCTGAGAGGAACTTTTTCACATGCCCAACTTAAAAGACTAAGTTTAGATAATGAATAATTACTATCAGCAAAACTTCGGGTATGGTAAGTAAGAACATGGCATTAGCAATCTACGGATCATAGCACGTGTCATATTGATGATTACTATATTATATTGCTGCGATAGGCCACCCCTACCCACCTACTTTTCCAGAAACCCGCACGACGGCTAGATATTGCTTTGGCATCTAAAATAGCACACATCTTAGAGTACAATTTGGTAAGCAATGCATGGAACAGAACCTTAGTACACACTGAAATACATTACGCGAAACATTACGGTTATGTTGGACTTAATGCTCCTTCTGTTGCTTATGATACGTTTGACACGTACAAGAACATCTACCGCGTTATCTGGAGCACAGCATCTTCATTTCCAAATTCCTTCACCAGAGGGATGAAGCGAAGTAATGTGTACGGGAGACGGATAGGCGGAGCGAGCTAGGTGCACTGGGGGGGGGAGTGACACGCGAGAAAGGACGGACAATTAAATTATGATGTGTCTTCGGTACCGCTGTACCGCTTTCGTAAAGCTGTCGTACAGGGGCGTATCCAGGAGCCTGGTACACTGTCAGACAGGGGCGTATCCAGGAGCCTGGTACACTGTCAGACAGGGGCGTATCCAGGAGCCCGGTACACTGTCAGACAGGGGCGTATCCAGGAGCCTAGTACACTGTCAGACAGGGGCGTATCCAGGAGCCTGGTACACTGTCATCAAGGGGCGTATCCAGGTGCCTGGCACACTGTCAGACAGGGGCGTATCCAGGAGCCTGGTACACTGTCAGACAGGGGCGTATGCAGGAGCCTGGTACACTGTCAGACAGGGGCGGATCCAGGAGCCTGGTACACTGTCATACGGGGGCGTATCCAGGTGCCTAGCACACTGTCATACGGGGGCGGATCTAAAAGCCTGGTACACTGTCATCCAGGGGCGGATCCAGGAGTCTGGTATGCTGTCAGACAGGGGCGGATCCAGGAGCCTGGTACACTGTCAGACAGGGGCGGTTCCAGGAGCCTGGTGTGAGGGATGTTGGGGAGCTAAAAAAATTTCCCTCGTAATGACGTAATTCACTGGAAAGTCAGCTGACATTGCCAGCGCCAGCTCTCCACACACGCACTCTGTTTAGTTCACTTGGCGCTTCTGAGTGTCAGGCGAGTCCTGCTGGGCCGACTGGCTGGTGCCTCCATTGTCATAGCATGAAAGCCGAGTCCTTCATGTCATCAGCAGAGGCACTTTTCCCGGCAGCATCCACCGACTGCAGAGTCTGTGCCGTTGAGCCGCTATGGAGGACGCCCTGCGCTGAGAACTGGCGCTGAGCTGATCGTAGATTCCAGCCGGTCGTCCGCGCAAGCCCTGGCCTCGTCATCGCGGCTAATCTCGGAGTCGGCTTCATCGGCACTGGCGATGTGGACACCACGCTTCATCGCTACCGATGACACCTCATCCCCCGAAATAAGTTGCAAACTGACGTTTGAGTTTGCCCTGGCTTCGCCGAAACTTTAGCCCTCCTTTTAAGTTTTTGGCATTAAATTCGGTTGCCATTTTCATATTTACAATCGAGGACTGACTCGTGAGATAGCCATGCATTTTTTAATGAACCAACTGCAAGCTATAATTAAGCACATGCTCATAACAACTACCACGTCTAGAGTATTTTCTTTTCACGAGTTAACAAACCGGCTAATTCCTCTCAGCTGACGCACACCTCCATGTTCACTGCCGGCATCTTCAACCACACTGACCCGGCACTTACAGACAACGACAGCTCCCCGGCCATGGCAAACGATCAGTACGTGACCTATCTGGTCTCAGTCGCCTGATCGGGGCAGTTATTTTTGCCGTAGCGACCGCTGGGTCAGGCTCCCGGTGAGCCGACTCAGCGTGTTGGGTCGACCCACCGAGGCCGCCCCATCGGTGCGGTGGCCGCCTCTGCCCCCCCTGGCTGGCTTAATGGCGTCCTCGCCACGCCGCTGCAGGTCATCCAGCGGAAGCTTTCCCCACACACAGCCTGCGGGTCGGCACGCCACCGCCGCCGCAGTTGCTGGCGTCACGAATGTCGCCATCAGGAGAGAAGGAGTCGAGACTATCGCAAGTCAAAAGGCAACGTCACAGCTAAACAAAAAATGTGGACGGCACACGGAGGAAAGGATGCGCATGAACGTGCATTTGTGCTCACGTACATTGGTGCTTATATACCTTGGCGCTTGGATACATTTGCACTTGCGTACATAAGTCACACGTACATTTACGCATACGACATTTGTGTACGTACATATACTTACGTAAATCTGGCAGCACATACATTTGCGCTCGCACTCATTCGCCCTATAAACGTTCAAAATATTGCCGACTGCACAGATGCAATTCCATTCTTTCCGCGTTTTCGTGAGCGCCACATGTTATTTTACTCCAGGTTTGCGTCCAGGAGGTGCTGTTTCCATTACATTAGTACCGGCGGCGTTCATGCCTAACGGCCATCAACACGACGGATAGCGAGACGCGTTCAGGTGTGCGTGCTGCTATCTTCTGCGTCGAAAGATGGGCCAGCTCTGCGTCGCTAGATTTTGCATTGCAGCATAAAACTGCCGGACAGTTAATATTGGAAACACAGTGATCCTCCCAAGAGTCTTATCAGCCCAATCAGCCTTGGCTGATAACACAGAAACTCCTTTGTGATGACTGTACCACGGTTATGGGTTGTGTTGTGACTGTTATGGGCTGTACATATCCCCCGGGGCGAACCCAGCTGGGGAAAGTTGCACCTCTCGGTAAGCTAATGGTAATCATGTTGGCATAATCAGAAGTAAACACAGCTTTCTCTCCCAAAAATTAGCTGCGGTATTTGTCTTCAGAAATTACTGGGTCTCGTACCAACCAGTAGTGGAACTAAGTTAATCTCTAAACCGTATGCAACGTTAAAGCTGGGAAGAAAGGCTTTAATCTCCTGGTGTTTCATCATTGGATTGTCAAAATAAAACTGTCGACCTTCGCTTAGCAAAACAAAAGTTGATATAGACTCTGTCCAACATATATCTTCGATGGTTCGACATTTGGCCATGGTAGCGAAATTACATGCACAAACGAGAATCAGTTTTACGAGCATAAAAAGCAACGGCATGTGACAAAGGATGGCATCACTTCTTACAGAGCTCCCCAAGTAACACACCAAAAATGTGTAATCCCCTCAAACATGACCAACACTCCGCACAGCGTACAATCTGACACACCGATGCCTATAATGAACATCCCACGACGTAGATTGCATATTTAGCGGTGGTTTGTGTTCACCGATGTATATTAATTCAAGCACTGAAGACTTCATTTAAGGTGGTTGACACAGGACTTATTTAACGGGCTTGGACACGGCGCTGTCTTTCGCCGTGTCCAAAATTTATACCATAAAATTAACGTTCGCCACGCAGTGCTCCACGTGCGTGGAGCACTGCGTGGCCATATGCTCCCTTGGAGGTGTAAAACATCGAGGGAGTCGCGCATCCCCGAGGTGCTCGTTAAATCTACCACGTGTGCACCTCTTGGTTTCTACAATGCAAAGCTGATTGGGACACATTTTGCATGCCATATTGTAAAATATATTAATATTTGTGCATCACCCACTTAGCCCATTCATACAGGTGTGACATATTGTCTTGCCGGCGGGACACGATGGGCTCTGATGGGCTCTGATGGGCTCTGATGGGCTCTGCAGTGCTGATCTGACCAGCACTGATTTTAGCCACTTCCTACTCACCCACGTTACCCTCAAGTGGTCGAAGCATGATGAACTTGTAGTTTTGTGAACTGCCTTGCATAATTTGTCATCAAATGATGTTAGCCTAATATAGTGACATTGTTGGTCTGTTTTCCTTTGAATTCCCGAGGTTGCCGTGAATGTCCGTTCGAGCCGTGTCCCGTATTAACCCATGCCCGGTCATTGTGTGCCTCTAGTTGGTTCCTACTTTGAGGGTAACCACGTTCTAAAACAAGCCGGCTATTTTGGAAAGGCTACGACGCTAACATGGAATTGGATCCGATGAGACTCCAGTCGCCCGCTTCGTCGTTCGGCGCTGCCATTTCGGTTTTCATTGGATGAGCAGACTGATAATGAAGTACGATAAAGTTCTGATCCAGCTAAAATAAAGTTGTGTTTATAATAGGTCTCTGGTTGAACTGAGAACAAATATCCAGGAGCTGTATGGGTATGGAATGCCTACTATGTTCCTGCGAAAATGATATGTCTGTGTGGTGTTCATTGATTTTAGTGTAAAAGCCATCAGTATAAACAAACCTTGGGTCCAGATTCCGACGATGTCAATGTATCGAACACAAGTGTCTGGCTTGTCCTGCATAGAGCTAAGAAAACTGGTCTCCCATGTGTGCATGAAAGCTATAGCTAGTGGAGGTGCGTATCTATTGCCCATCGCCACACCCATGCAATTCCCAGATCTTACCGAATTGATTGTAAATATTTGCTGCAGTCAGATACACTCAAGAAACACTAGCGGATCTAGGGGGCACAGAAGCCAAAGATGTCAGTTTGATGGCACATACCGGGACATATTTAAATCAAAATTTATAAAGGTGGTACAAGTGCAACAAAATATGCACAAAAATGAAGAATTTGGTCGAGATCCGCGAATTTGCTCATAAAAATGAATACGTTTGCTGACCATTAGGGGTCCCACTACATTATATGCTAAAGTAGAATTTGACACATACGGCGAATTGAGTTCTCAAAATACAAAATACAAGCTGAATGTGAAATGCAAAAAAAGTACATATACATATCCAGAATACTACTTCAATGAGTCTGATGAGTCTGATGTAACATCACGGGCATTCTTGAAATTAGGGTAGTTGTATTTTTTTCATAGGTTTTGGAAACAGCACACAAGAAACAAGAATTGAAACAATCGACTCCCCAAAATGATGTGTGTTGCCAAGCCAAATTTTGAATTACTTCATCCTATGCAACAACAATGCCAAATGTTAAACTTGGTAATTGGTGCTGCAGTGGCAACGCCAGAAGTACACATAGTTCCACCCGTGAGCAGGTTCCATTTGGTGGCATGAAATCCTCCCAAAAACACGTCAATTAGGTATACCATCCTTTGCATTTATTTGGATTGCAGCGCGGGATATATTCCCAGGATGACGGAAAGCACAATCTACTCACCAACATCTCCATCCATGACACAGTAATACTTTTGTTAAATGTAGCCATCGAAAGGCCACACAGCAACCACAGAAACCGTCCGACGGTGGAACGCGGCAGACAACTTGAAATATTTCAAGTTGCCTGCCGCCGACGTCCCCGACATCGAACAAAGCTGCTATATCGCAATTGCTATGGCCATTACTGACTATCTTTTTCAGCGTGGACTTCAGCCCCTTCAGCCTCTATTTAGCCATATGCCTGTTATTGAGGAGCTACCTCCCTCAACAATTTGGAGTGGTAATTCAGTGTTACCATGATATCTCTTCTGAAATCCAAAGCTCATCTTTGTCACAAGTTCTTCATCCTGCACAGAGGTTCACATTTCTGGCTCACCTTTCATCTCCTGAAAATCCTGTCCTAACATTCTCGGAACTTCATCTGGACTGACCTCATGCATGCGAGATTTGAAGGCAAAGGTGACAGTCGCCGATGCTCTTTCCACATCCGCATATTGGTAGATGCTGGCAGATGCTGCTGGGTCACCCACAGTGCCAACCGTTCCCCAGCTCAACAATGTCCTGACTGCCCATGCCTCATCATCTTCTCCAGGAACAACTTCCAATGACCTGGTGGCACTAGCACAGCTCGTGCACAGTAGCAATACCACTTCTGCATCTGGGAAGTGTGTTGGCATTTTCCGCCTACCTGCCTGAGATGACTCCATTTCATGGCAGCTTCCTTTCTTGGAATGTTCGACTTTGAACGTGGCATTTCTTGTGTATGCATCAAGCAGCATAACCTCCCGCTCTTCACTCAGAGGCTGGATAACCAAGTCATCAATAACTTGACTCCCAATAGTGGATTTACCAGCAATTGTGCTCAGTTCGACTGTTGTTCGCCTCCCCTCAGCTTCCATTGCCTTGCAAGCTGACTCGGACACAAAGCATGCATCAGACTGAGTATCCAGTGCGTACACCAGCAATTTATGTTCTGGGTGGTCTTTCAGGCTGGGCAGTGCTGGCATGACCAGACGATAAGAGCAGCCATAAACAGGGTGCTCAGTCTCCTCCGACTTCAAGCGAAGAGACGTGGCCATGGATGCTGGAGAATCTCTTGCTGGCCAAGCACCTCTGCAAGTTGACTTTGCACATGGCTTCATTATGAAGTAGTGGTGTGTGCGATCTGTCATATTTCGAGCACTTGGCCATCCTCTGGCAGGACCGTCATATGTAGCCTCTCTTCAGACAGCCTGTACAAAGGCTTAGCCTCCTCACGAACTCTTCCCGCTCCTGAATGGTCATGTGCTTGAATTAGTCACATTCAGTCAGTGCATGTTGTCCGTGACATTTCAAACACACTGGGTCTATCTTCACTTGAACCTGTAGGCATCCTGGATCCTGCACCCCAGTAGCTGACACAATTGCTTTGACCTCATTCTGATGAGGCTTATTTTGAATATAACGCCATTCTTCACTCAGATTAAATTCCACTGGTCCCCAAGCGAATTCCACTGGTCCCTACCTTCCTTTTCCAGGAAGCTCACAAATACTGAAGAAAGGTTGATACTCTTTCTTGGTCTCATAAACCCATGTGTCAACAACTCCATTCCATTCCACAAGTCTACCATATGCTTTGGGAGCTTTAGAAGCATCACATTGTTCTCATTTGGATCATCCAATACCCTTAGACCCTTTATGTCCTGCAATGTCACTAGATAGTGACCAAGGACCCGACGGTCTAGAGATGCGTCCGGTCCTTAGACAGGTTTCTGAAAATCCTAGGACATGACAGGGACAAATAATTGTTGAACCGACGCGCTCTCCGCAGGTGACAGCGTATTCGGTCAGGTCCTAATTTCTCTGCCATCTCACCATCTTTATGGAGCAGAATATGCAACTAGGCACGATCAATATGGAGCAGAATGTGCAACTGGGCACTATCTACATAGTGCAAAATGTGTAACTAGGCACGATCTATACGGTACAGAATGTGCAACTAGGCACTAGCTCAGCATTCAACCCATCGTGACAACGACTGAACGGCGGCAAAACCTGTGTGCACAGCGCGCAAGTGCCCCACCGACGTGTCATGCGTCCTGAAATGTGCCGGCGGAAGGGCGAGGCGTGCGGCGGGTACGGCAGCGGCGCAACACCAGCTCCACCAGCACCAGCTCCTTACGGCTCCCGGGGGACATTGCGACAACGGCCCGGCGGCGCAGGCCACTAATGCGCTGGGCACGTCAGGGAGCGGCTGGATGGTCCAGCGAAACACACCAGCCGGTGCAGCCGGTGGCCTTCTGCGGACCCAGCTGCTTCACATGGGTCCAGAATAGAGTCTTCGCTCCCCCCCCAAAAAAAGCAGGTAAGGGGCACGGCACGGGCACAGCAAATTCTGGCACGACACTGCACATAACACAGCAAGCTGGCTGATGGCACGCCAGAAGGCACGGGAAAAGAAAAGGGTCGATTTTATGGAGGAAAATATTGACTGAAGACGAAAACAAACAACACTAGAGTTGCAAAACATTCCAATCATTGACGAAATCAGCACTGTCTCTACATTTCAAGGTTGTTCTATATATCTTTACTGAAGCTCCCTGGAAATCTTGGAAACTTGGGTTCAGCTTTAAGGCAATTTTAGATCTATATTTTAATGCTATTGCTGGTGGTAGGTCAACACCGGCACAGCAGTGGCACAGCAAACTCTGATATGGCACAGCAAAAAACACCTAAGCCATTTACAAGTTTCCCTATCGTGCCATCGTGTCCAGAAGTGCCAACTCTAATCCAGAACCACCGCACGTGATATTGACTGAATAAAATGAAAGTTGAGCTGAACTCAAAGTTTTGACTGTGGAACATCCGCAACTTGATTGAAATTGTATCGGGGGACCGTCTCTTCAGTCCGTGGAATCGCCGAACATTTTGACCATGATGGCCTAATGAACAGGCGGGAGTGGAAGGGGCTAGGATCGCTCTTCTAGGGTCTGGACCTAGGGTCCTCTAACACGTTAGCTGGGTGGAGGGGGGGGGTGGCCATGTCCAGCCATGGCCGCTCGCGCACCCCGCCATTGTCGTGTCCGCCCCCAGTTGACGATAATTTCCCATTGCTCTAGCATTACCGGTGAAGGGGGAGGTGGAAGAGTCTGGTTTCCTCGGATAGTCACCCTGCATTGACATTCGCCAACGGGCGCGGCCACCACTCAAGATTCCTTTGACGAGCCCCTGTTGAGGTATATGTAATACTTGTCGCCATTTACCGCTAATAGGCCCTGAGCAGAGCTTTTGCAGTTATCGTTCTGGGTTCCCGAACGCCACCAGCAACATGTGTCCCTACCATTTCCCCCTAATAAGTACAAGTGGCTACATGACTATCCCCAAATGGAGAGTCCCTATATCCATGATATTAGCAACGCATTTGCATTCGCATTCAGCATCCTATTCGCGTACTCTCCGAATACGTTCATTTTTTCAGGATATGATCTTCGTTGCTTGCAAAAGTAAGGCAAACAACGATTCTTCAGTAGGACGAGCGGTTCGATCTCCAGAGGTCCAGAGAGTTCACTCGGGTCAAAAACGGTGTACCGTATAAAATTCGAAGTATTTCACTTAGCCGAATGATTCCAACGCCTAGATGTCCGCTGTCCATCAAAGATGCAGCACATCGAATTACGTGAACTTCAATGTCACAGTTTGACCTCAGGTCACCGAAGTTGGTTTTACTCATGCACTATATCTATTTACGGGGTACCGAATAAAATCATGGTGACACATTGGATATACCTGACTTTTGCAGGTCATAGTCTACATAGCACGTACATAGAGCACATCAATCAAAATGACCCATTATGGCCACTGATTCATCACCGTTGGCCAAAAAAGCCCTAAAAATGCAACTATACCAAATTCTTGTGTACCCGATAATTTCCGCAACATTTTACTTGGCACGACGAAAAAGTACCCAGACATTGGCTATGGCCCATGGATGCAGCACATTTAAGCATCTGGCCTACAATCTCATAGTTTGACCTATATTCGCAAAATACTGTTTTGACCATGCATTATTGCCATCTACGTGGTACCTGATAATACCCTCCTAAATACATTCATCGGATGGACATTAGCGCCAAAATATCTCCCATCGGACAAGAAAGCAGGACATCCAAGCATGTCACCTTAAAGCTCACCATTTGACCTCAGGTCAACTTAGACTTTAACATTACACCCTATGGGAATATCACGGTGTACCGAATACAATTTCCCTGAATACGTTTATCGGATGGATATTTGAGTCGAATAATCGCCAACCGAGCAAGGACGCAGCACATCCGAGCATGTGCCCGTCAGCGCAGGCGTTTGACCTCAGGTCAGGCTTTATTAAATTCAGAAAAAGAAAGTAGCCACTTGGGTACCGTATGTGGGCCGGCCAAACGAAGCATTGAATGCAGACTATTTCAACACTTATGCATGCACTAGCAACACAAGAAGCAGCACACTGCGTGACCTGACCTCTATCGATGACGCATTTCATCAGGTAGCACAAGCGTCCCATTCAACAACGCATTCAGAAACGAATTCACCAATGTTCTCCGATTCGTCTGAAAATTTGACACAATCTTCGCAGACATTCCCGTACATACATCCCGAAACCATTTTCTGCTACGACGAACCATTTCGCCTTCAGAGGCGAAAAGGTCAGCCAGGTCAAATCTGGGGTACCGCATAACTTGCCAGATAATTCACTTATTGGAATCATTCAAACGCTTGTGCCACCGCTATCACGGTTCCATGCAGCACACCAAGTCAACTGGTCACTCGAGGTCACCATTTGACCTCAGGTCCACGAAGACTTTAACGTTACACCCTATGGGAATATCACGGTGTACCGAATACAATTTTCCTGAATACATTTATCGGATGGATATTAGCGTCGAATAATCGCCCACCGAGCAAGGACGCAGCACATCCGAGCATGTGACCGTCAGCGCCAGCGTTTGACCTCAGGTCAGGTTTTGTGAAATTCAGAAAAGGAAAGTAGTCCACATGGGTACCGTATGTGGGCCAAACGAAGCATTGAATGTAGACCATCTGAACACTGATGCATGCACTAGCAACATAAGAAGCAGCACACTGCGTGATGTGACCTCTATCGATGACGCATTTCATCAGGTAGCACTAGCATCCCATTCAACAACGCATTCAGAAACCATTTCACTAATGTCCTCCGATTCGTTTGCGGCCACAAAAAGTTAAAAAAATATTTTAAAAAAAGTTTAAGGCCCCCAAAAAGCCCCCCCAAAATTTTTTTTTGAAAAAATTTTATTATTCCCAAAGAAGGTTAAGGGAAAATTTATATTTCTCCTTATAATATATTTATATAAAAATATATATATATATATACATATATATAAATATATATATATATATATATATACATATATATATATATATATATATATATATACTTATATATATACACACATATATATATATATATATATATATATATATATATATATATATATATATATATATATATATATATATATATATATATATATATATATGTATATATATATATATATATATATATATATATATATATATATATATATATATATATATACATATATATATAGTTACTGAGTAGTTACTGAGATCGTCCATCGGGCATTTTCTTCGTTTTATTACAGCATTTCAACGCCATTTGGGGGCGATTTAAAGGCATTTAAAGGAAAATATTCATTACGGTTGTAGGTCAAAACCACTACATTAATTAAAAAAACATCTATTACTGCAACATTCATCAACATCCACTTCGTAATTGCTGAGATCGTCCATCGGGCAAAAAAGTGGGCATTTTAGACCCTCCCTCCGATAAATGTATTCAGGGAAATTTTATTCGGTACACCGTGATATTCCCATAGGGTGTAATGTTAAAGTCTAAGTTGACCTGAGGTCAAATCGTGAGCTTTAAGGAGACATGCTTGGATGTGCTGCTTTCTTGTCCGATGGGAGATATTTTGGCGCTAATGTCCATCCGATGAATGTATTTAGGAGGGTATTATCAGGTACCCCGTAGGTGGCAATAATGCATGGTCAAAACAGTATTTTGCGAATATAGGTCAAACTATGAGATTGTAGGCCAGATGCTTCAATGTGCTGCATCCATGGGCCATAACCAATGTCTGGGTGTTTTTTTCGTCGTGCCAAGTAAAATTTTGCGGAAATTATTGGGTACACAAGAATTTGGTATAGTTGCATTTTTAGGGCTTTTTTGGCGAACGGTGTTGAATCAGTGGCCATAATTGGTCATTTTGATTGATGTGCTCTATGTACGTGCTATGTAGACTATGACCTGCAAAAATCAAGTATATCCAATGTGTCACCATGATTTTATTCGGTACCCCGTAAATAGATATAGTGCATGAGTAAAACCAACTTCGGTGACCTGAGGTCAAACTGTGGCATTGAAGTTCACGTAATTCGATGTGCTGCATCTTTGATGGACAGCGGACATCTAGGTGTTGGAATCATTCGGCTAAGTGAAATACTTCGAATTTTATACGGTACACCGTTTTTGACCCGAGTGACCTCTCTGGACCTCTGGAGATCGAACCGCTCGTCCTACTGAAGAATCGTTGTTTGCCTTACTTTTGCAAGCGACGAAGATCATATCCTGAAAAAATGAACGAATTCGGAGAGTATGCGAATAGGATGCTGAATGCGAATGCGAATGCGAATGCGTTGCTAATATCATGGACATAGATCTGAGCCTACTTATCTTTCCGTCAACCGCTCCCCAGCGCAGAGTATGGTCAGGGAACGTGCAGATATATCACCCATTCTGAACCGCTTCTTCATTTCGAATCACTGATTTGTATATTATGCGCAAGCTTCGTCTCCTAATGATGGTCAGTTTTGCTTACATATTTTCGACGTCTTTTCATGAAAACGTCTTCCCAGTTGGACAATGATTTACTTCAAGAAAACAAACTCTTGTATTTTGTACATTGCTGAATGCTCAGTTTTCCACCAAATGAATTTTCGCCACGAATTTGAGTAGGAAGTGGAATGTTTAAACTTCTCCATGTTAAGTCAATGGCGTTATTTTCCGTCGCCTGTTGTTTTGATTCACCGCAACGTCTACTGAGTCATCCTCACTACGGTGGAAGATGGATTAAACGTATCTGTACGAACGTTGAATATGTGTATGTAGGTGTATGATATATATATATATATATATATATATATATATATATATATATATACATATATATATACTACAATATCTATTTATTTATTTATTTATTTATTTACTTATTGAGAACACATTAAGGAGTTGGGGGACTGCGTCTCATTTCGCAGTTTCGTTGATAAAAATTGCTATGGAGCATTTTTGCAAGCTCTTGCATATTGAAACTTAATTTTCTCATCACAGGCGGTCCCAGGTAAGGCTAAAGCGGGGAGAAATATTTTCGATACTTGAATGTGTATAAATTGAGGCTCCTAATGAATTGAGCGGAAGCTTTAGCATCTTTGAAGGATGAATGACATATATCTTGTTGAGGGCGGAACCGGAGGAAGGCCTTTGGGAGAAAAGGTGGCAATGGACTTCATTATCACAGCTTAGCTAGCTTTGTCCGGGTGTATATCGACTTTTGAGGATAACCCCAAATATTGCTGTCTCTGACTTCGCCTATGACGAAATATTTTGAAGAGAGTGGTATTCCCGAAATATTATAAATCAGGCATGGAAGTATTCACAGTGTTAAAATAATGATTTCTCGTTAGGTATGATATATCGACACGAGTACAGCAGGATGTCGAAATCGCTACTTAAATGCTATGTAAAATCTTGTAAAGTCCCACAAACCCAGATTTGAAACAATTGCTCACATATGACTCTTCCCGTTTTGCGTATTTTGAGAAGTACCCAATTTGGGGACACCGATATTAACGATAACGATACAAGCACCTATGCTAAAAACTGGCATTGTATAACGTATCACAGCACTAGGTAATCACTTCGACTGGAATTGCTCTACGGGGTCTTCGCTCTCACGATCCCGGATCAGTTATGGTGAGCATAAGTATGATAATTGCAAATGAGATACAGTTAGAAACGAGGCATGAAGACTACACAAACAAGCACCAAGAAGCACGATGTCAATACTTTTTTGGAAAGGATGTCGATTCGGTGTTCAGTAAGTGGTATATTCCACCCTATTTCGCGAATAAGTTATCACTGAGCATTCATCACGGAGCGTGCGATAATATGGATGTTTGCCCCAAACACACATAGTAACTCCCTGACCTACATCGCAGTCCAGCTGGATCCACTCGTAATGGGGTTAAAGGCCTGCTGGAAGTCATCCAATCACACTATCCCAGGTCCTAGACGATTCCATTTTTGCGTCAAACATGCCACATCGTTCAACATCATTGCAGTAGAAAACAACAATCCGACATAAAATGCGAGCCGAAGGCAGCACAACAGGCTACATGTGCTCTAGCTAACTAAATTGTAAATAGGTTCATAAATAGCACCCAAAAACAAACAGGCATAGATTACCCTTCGCGTTCAATTCCACCAAATTCCAATTAAGTGCTACTCACCGAAGCAACCAACAGATGTGGTTAGTTTCCCAACTGCCACACAAGACTTTGATGTGTGGCGAGCAATGGCATCATATTTGGGGCATGTGACCACAATTTTGATCTAGTTTACACTATGCGTGGTCTCTGATTTATATCGCACACTGGTAATTTATTACACTCATCTGATGTGCATAAATGTCTTCATGTACACGAATATAAATTGTCCTCCAATACAACTTAGTGCTGAACGAGCTGCGGTGGTTATTTCGGGCAGCATTCTTGCTCTGGCCTTCTTTTACCATAGTATGGGTCTGTTCCCGAGGTCTGCTAAAGACAAGGAGTAGACCAAGCTTAGAGCAGCTTCGAGCAATTCGCAGCTGCGCGGGGATGCCGACGACGAGCGCTGGAACTCGTGTGGAACAGCAGGGGCTCCGCCACGTCATTTTGATTGGGAGGGGGGGAGGAGGAGGTGAAGGGTGAGATAACAAATGCGACACCAAAAACCTGCCAGAGACGGAGGCTAGAAAATACATAATTCCAATAGCTTATCGGGTTTGCATTGCTACCGATATAGTGTCATTTTAATATATTACGGTGAGGCATGGGAAAAATAATAACGTCCGTCCGTATTTAGAGAAAACTGAATTAAATATACTTTTCCTTCCCCAATTTCACATGGTGAGCATGAGTGAGAGCTAGCCAAAGCTCTCCTGATTCCGACATCATTGGATACAGAAATTACACCAGAGTGCGTTGCCCTCCAGCAGAGGTAGAGATCCCGGGAAGGGTCCCGGACCCTCCTGGGTTCGTTGGACCCTCATTAGGTCCAACAATTTTATCCTGGACCCTTTTATTGGACGATTTACTGGACCATTAACGGGATCATTACCACCATGGATAATGTTACT